>CM057345.1:571759303-572024742 GCA_030015575.1 Agapanthus africanus | reverse complement strand
CAATGGCGTGGAACGTGGGATGTTGCTGGCGGAGAATCTGCGCATGGCGAGATTCGCGGAGCGGCGGTTACGCCTGCGAGCAGTAGGGTCGGTCGGTCGGAGGGACCGAGGAAGATGTCCTCGGCGGGCGAGCTCGGGAAAGAGCAGGAGGGCCGAGGCATCTTAGTCTTGTGGCAGCTCGGGGTGAGCTGAGTGTCCAAGGAGGCACATTCGCAGAGGGCTCCGAGGTGGGCCAGCTTGTGCTCGCAGGTCGGGTACCGGGTGGCCTGGTCGGCCTTTGTGGGCCCTTTCTTCTGAGCCCTGGGACACGTCATCTGCCACGTGTCCCGATCTTGGAGGTCGCCAATATCAAGCATTATCATTAGCCCCCCACTCTTGTCCCGACCAGGTCGTGGTCGGGTCAAGAGTGGGCTGCCGGGCCTCCCGGGGCGAGATCCCTTGTCGGGACCAATCCTCGGGTCATCAGTTGGCTTTTCCGCCAGCGAATCAAGACGAGATCTTTGCATTTAAGGAGGGTGCGCCGGTCCGTGCACTCTGCAGTCGAAGCGACGGTCCACGCGTCGAGCGCCAACTGGCTGTTGTGACGTGCGCAGGTCTGCGACGTCCAACGATACGCGGTTAATCGCTGGGCTGCCACGTGGAGCGATCGGAGCCGCTGGGCGCAAGGAGCCGTTTCGGCGGGAGATGATGGGTGCCGTTGGATGAGGTCGCAGGCGGTGATAAATGTGGGTGGGGCCCAGCCTAGGGTCCTTACTCCTTCATATTTTCCTTCTTCAGACCCCAGCTGCTCGGCGCTCGTCTCCCCTCCTTTGTTTCAGCCCCTGCATTCAAGAGTCATCCCGGCGGTCGAGCGGGCGACCCCAAGTGGGTGTACTTTGCCTTTAGGAAGCGGCCCGGGGTTGCTGCGGGGACCGATGTCGTGGCCTTGCCCTCCTCTATTCATGATTGGAAAAAGAATTTTTTCTTCGTTTCCCCTCCCGAGGGCGAGGATTGGCCAGTGCCCACCAAATGGTCGAGGGAGAAGTGCTTGCCCGGGAGCTTGTCCAACGACCCCACCGCAGTGAGAGTGGCGTCATGGGAGCCCATCCCCCGTTATGATGTGTTGCTGTCCGAGAGGATCTTGAGCTGGGCCGGGTTTAGCCCCGTCGAGTTCGTCGGTAAAGTTAGGCTTACTTCCTGGGTTTATGTTTTACTTGCATTGCTGATAAGTGGGGTGTTTGTTTTGCGCAGGATCCATGGACTTCAGCGTTCTCCGAGATGCTATGCGCCAACCGAGGCAGCCTGCCGGGGGGTGCCAGCTTTTCCCGGGAGCAGGCAGCCCCCGCTCCCACCGCCCCGGTGGTGGTCCCCCGAGGACGCTCGGCGGTGGATCCCGCCTCGGGCCCCAGCAGGGTGTCGGGCCGGAAGCGGGTCCTGATTACGGAGGACACGGCCTCCGAAGAGGAGGTCGGCTCCCTGCCGGAACCGCTTAGGAGGAGTCATCGGAGAGTTCCCCGGGATCGGTCTTCACCGACCATGGTAGAGGAAGGGGGGCTCCAGTTCACGGTGCCATCCGGGCTGTCGGTCGCAGACAGCCTCCTCCACGAGATAGAGATCTTGGCTGGAGGTCGGGTTCCAGGAGGAACCTTCAAGGCCCAGCTGGCGTCAATCGCCCAAGAAGCCGTGCAGGTAAGCCCCCAGTGCGTGGCAGGATTTAGTGTCTTCCTTTATATTCCTCATCATTTCCCTTTTTGTGTCTTCCCAGACTCTCCAGCACGTGGCTCTCGCCCTTCGCATGGAGACCGAGGTGGTATCCCCGGCAATGGAGGCCGCGGGCCAGCTCGCCGCGTTGAAGGAGAGCTCCAGACGGGAGCATGAGGCGATGTCGGTGAAGATCGCCGCCTTGGAGGGCGAGGTGGACGCCCAAAAAAGGGAGGCCGCCGTGATCGCTGAGAGCAAGCTCGGGGACTCTCAGGTGCTCGCCGGCAACCTGAAGAAGACGGTGAAGACCCTCCGGAAGGAGCTGGGGGCGGTGGCCGAGGCGGTTAAGTCTGCCGAGTCGAGGGCGGTGGCGTCCTATAAGCAGTCGAAGGATTTTTACCACGACCTGGCCATGGCCACTGTTCCCCTCCGAAAGACGGCCAAGAATGAATGTCTTGCCTGAGATTCAGGGCAGATGCTAGTTGGTTTTATCCGTCTACCTCTCCGAAGATGCCAAGTTGATTTATGGCACCGTGTATCGGAGGTTTAGACGGATGCGGCCGATGTAGCAGACTTCGTCAGATTCCCCTTCACTTGAGGGGTTTTTGATTGTGGGGACGCTCTTCCCTGCAAGCGCAAGCCTCTGCAGTTAATTACTCTACCGCATCGCGGTAACAACTTTCTCCTTCTCCAGAATTTCATTTCGTGTCGTGTGTTTGTTTTGTTTGTGGTTGCCCGTGGATTGTATACGGAGACTAAGTGATGCCGTCGCCCGTAGGACGTGGATTTGTCCAAATCCGTATTTACTTAGATTTGGGTTTGGGGTTTTGGTTTAAGGATACGTTAGCCGTGTTTGAGGCTAAGATCAACTTAAACGTTCGTTAAGGATACGTTAGTCTGATTTGAGATTAAGATCAACTTAACGGAAAGAGCATTTAGGGGGCTCTATTATTCCAGTTTAAGGACGTAGTGGTCCATTTAATATATGGCCGTCGAGACCCGTCACCTCTCTGACGACGTTGAAGGATTACAACGACAGGTGCCAGAGGAGTTCAGAGATGTACCCTTGAACCAAAGTTGATTGGGGGTCTTATAGTCCAATTTGGGACTAAAGTCTGTTTGAATGTTTAAGAATACGTTAGCCATATTTGAGGCTAAGATCAACTTAAACGGGATCGTTTAGATCCGACAAAAGAGCGTTTGGGGGCTCTATTGTTCCAGTTTAGGGACGTAGTGGTCCATGTTCCAGTTTAGGGACGTGGTAGTCCATTTCCAGTTTAGAGACATGGTGGTCCATCGTTCCCGTTTTGGGGACGGATATTAGTTTAAGGACGCATAAGTTCATGAGTTTAAGGACCTCACAGTCCGTATGGATGTGTTTAAGGACGTATTAGTCCATTAGTTTAAGGACGCATTAGTCCGTGAGTTTAGGGACCCCACAGTCCGTATTTTGGTTTAAGGACGCATAAGTCCGTGAGTTTAAGGACGCATTAGTCCATGAGTTTAAGGACCTCACAGTCCGTATCGATGTATGGTTGTCGGGACCCATCACCTCTCTGACGTCGTTGAAGGATTACAACGATAGGTGTCAGAGGAGTTCGGAGATGTACCCTTGAACCGGATGTAAATTGATTTAAGGGAGCAGTCATGCTCGGTCAATTTAATTTGAGGACTTACGGCCAGAATTGGGCTAAGTCCAGTTGAGAATATTCAACGTTTTATTTATCTTTGGCCTATTAGGCCTATGCTAGGACTTTGCCCCTGCACTGTATTTTATTTTGGCCTGTAAGGCCTATTTGATTTGGGCTCTGTCCCTTTTTAAATGATGCACAGCATCTGTTTTGGTCTTGACAGACCTTTGTTTGGGCTCTGCCCTTTTTTTCTATAATGCATTGCATTTTATTAGGCCTGTTAGGCCTTTTTTAATTAGGCTCAGCCCTTCTTTTCAATAATGCAGTGCATTAATTATCTGACAGTGGCCATGTGGCCTGTCAGACGCTTTGCGCCAATTAATGAGCGCAAGCGCATGTGGAGGTGACACGTGTCACGCTCTGGTGAGCGCAAGCGCAGTTAGCGCAGTGCGCTGCGCTGTTGCGCTGCTGACACATGGCGCGCTCTGGTGAGTTGCGCCAATTTCAGAGAGAAATGTTCTATTTTAAAAGCGCATAGCGCAAGTTATTCTGGTGCTGACACGTGGCGCTCTCTGGTGGTTTGCGCCAACCCAGGAGCGCAACAGTGCAGATTTACAACTGCAAGGCACTGTTTTAATATCTTGATCCAATTTTGGATTCAAGAAAAGAATCTTTAAGATTCCAGAACCAATGGTTCATAAAAAGGCAATGCTTTTGTTATTTATTATATTTTTTATTGAAGATCCTTGATCTTGTTCTTAGATCAATGATCTTTTCAGAAGAAATTCTTCTTTTTATAAAGGTTTTACTTTCTTTTTTTCTTTCTGAATTCTTCTCAAAGTTCTTATAAGAGCTCTTGTGAATTCTCTCTGTTTTTTTTCTCTGTTTCTGTGTTTCTTTCTGTATGTTTTAGAATTGGGGTCTAGGGGCCTTTATATAGTGCCAATTAATTTGTTAAATTAGTTAAAGAGATCTCTCTCTGAGTGATTTAGGGATTTTTCCCCACCGTTGGATCTTTGATCCAAGGGCTTCTGTTTTACAGAAGACAATCTTCTTGTTTTAACAAGAACAGAAAGATCTTACAGAAATTTTAATTCTGCTTGGCACAAACGCACCGGCGCTTGACACGTGTCGCGCAGCGCAGAGCGCAGCGCAACTGTGCTAGCGCAACTGCGCTGACACGTGTCGCGCAGCGCAGAGCGCAGCGCAACTGAAGCGTTGCTTCCTTTAATTTTGTTTTAAATAGAGCCTTACTCTGATTGGGTGCGCTGCCTTGAGCGCTGTGTTGACGTATCAGCTTTTGACACGTGGCGCGTTGCGCGCAGCGCAAGGAATTTGAAGTGTTGCTTCAATTTTTGAATTTTTGAAATTCAAACAGAGCTTTGCTCTGATTGGGGGAAACAAATGCCCCCCAACCGTTGCGCTCACGTGGCGCACACGTGAGTGCAGCGGTGGCAAGATCCTAGCCATTGTATCAACTGAAGAGTAGAAGGAGCGCAAGCGCCTATAAATAGGACCCTTGGTCCTCAGTAAATAGTTACCATCTTCAAGATTTTTAATTCTCAGAGCCTTGCTCTTGGTTTTAAGAACTTTAGAGCCTTGCTCTCGTTTTTTCAAGAACTTCAGAGTTCAAACTCTAGGATCATCTTAGGTAAAATTTAACTTAACTTAAATTAAATTAATTTTAATTAACAGAGCCTTGCTCTCATAGATCTTTGATTTAAAGAAAACCCCTTTGGGGTTTCACTAACAGAGCCTTGCTCTCAAGAATCCATAGATCTAAAGAGATCTTGTTTCAGGGTTTTAACCCATGAACAGAGTTTTGCTCATGGATCAAATGTAGATCTTTTTGATCTAAAAATGAAGAACTCTTAAGGGTTTTCATGGATCTTTAAGATCCAAATATTTTTAATTTTTTAAGAGTTAAATTTTTCTTTTGATGGATCTTTCCATCATTATTACAGAGCTAGGCTCTTTTTGGGAATTTTATTCCATTGAGACTAGAGTTTGACAAATGTCACTCTGTGACAGAGTTTTGCTCTGAAAGAGGAGATTTTCTCCTTGTCTCTAGGGATTTCCCATTAATGAGAATATTCTCTTAGGGATCTCTTCATTAATTGACAGTTTCATCCAATGATGGGGCTGTCTTATTAACTGATACACTGTCATCCAGATTTTGTGGGTCCCCCTTTGGTCCCCTACCCACTGCATTGCAGTGTGGTATAAATTTTAAAATGCCAAGCGTTGGAATTACAACACCGACGGCTGATTTTTGTCCCTCCGCAGGAAACATGTCTGCTGATTTGTCTTTCCCGTTTGTTCGCTTGGAGGAAGGATTTCCCCAGGCACCAGTGTACCGAGAGGTGCTCGCTCTCATCAAGGATCATGACCCCGAGCACAAGAACCTTCACCTGTGGAGTAGGTGGTATATCGACATCATCAAGGGTCGCCGAAGCTTCGGTTCCGCTACGCCGTCTGAGCCCATATTTTCGATCCCCTATGCGGATGAACCCCCGGTGAAGTATGCCGTGGAGGTCAAGGATTGGAATTCGGAGGATCTTCTCCAACCTGCGATTGGTGCTATTTCCGTGCAGCCGCCGCCGGCAATAGACATTTTTGGGAGGCGAATATGTCAGGGTGAAGCACGCCCTTGGGGACAGGCTTATAACATTGGATTGACCCCGCGACCACCCGCCAGATATTTGCAGTGGGCCAGGTACATCTTATCGGCGAAGAGAACTCATCTGATGAAGATTGGTTTGTATTCGGCAATCTACGTCTCGCTTTTTGAGTACCCCGCTCCTCCAACGTGGTGGATTAAGGCTTTCATCGAACAATGGAATATCCCCACCCACACCTTCCTTATGACGGACAGGGAAGTCTCTATCTCCCTGGAAGAGTTCGCTGAGATCTCGGGTCTGCCGATGAGGGGAGAGCATTACGAGGAGCTGCTTCCTCCTGACGAATACGTTTTCGCCACCAAGCCGCTGGTGTTTGATCTGACGTCGGAGAACGCTATTCAGCACCAGTTTCTGGGCTTGGTGAAGGTGTTGAACATATATGAAGGGCTCTATCTGAAATCAGGAGTCCGGGGAGTCAGTTTCGCAGATTTTATCGCCCGCTTCCTTCGATCGGAGTTTCTATCGGAGCGGAGCTAGAAGTTCTCCAAGCTCGATGACCCTTTCGGCTTCGGCTTGGACCGTCGACCAATATCGGAAGACGATCAAAAGGATTTTTATCTCCCCGGCGCCGCCGTCATGCCCTTGTCAGAAATCATTGTCTCGGGTATGGATGAGGAGACCTTCTTTTTGGGGTTCCTAGGATTGTGGCTGTGCAGCTTCGCGCTCCCTATGCACCCACGCCGCATGCGGCCGTCCGTTTTCTACCCAGCGCATCGGATGGTGGCTGGCCTGCAGTTGACAATAGGAATCGCCGGGTTGGCTCACCTATATAATGGATTTAGCGTGACGGCGGACGCTAACGAACCTGGGGTGCAGCCTGCTAATTTCCTAATGCACTACTTCACCTCGTGGATGGAAATGCATGTGCACGAGGTGTTCGGCGTCCACAAGAGCCCTTCATTTTTTGAGAAGTGCAGACTCCCAAGAGTCACGCGGTTGATCGGCGCCTCGATCATGACTGCGCCTCCGCGAGAGGCTAGGGGGTTGCTCCTTCGTCCACACCTGGTCGGAGCGAGGATTTATTTTTTGGATAAAGTCATAACCATCGGCTCAGAAACCTCCAAGTCGGTGGCGGCGTTGCGTGACGATTTTAAGGACGGGGCCTCCATACTGAAATCCCGGGAGATTCTTCACCTTTACTCCATTCGGCCGGGCTACCTGGTGTTCAGGCAGAACGAGACGGCACTTTTCATGAGGTATAACCCCCACCGGTTCGCCCAACAATCAAGCTATCACAAGAGGATCCCGCTGGAGACGTTTTTGGAAGAGCCCGTGGCCAGCAGGGAGGGGATACGGAGCGCGATGCACCATTTCATGCGACTGAACACGGGCTCCTACTTCTTCATCAGCGAGCCAAGCTGCGTTCCCAAGGTCCTCAACGCGTACATGGCTTGGTACGCGCACGCAATAGGTCCAATTATCCAAATGGAGAAGCGCATGCTGGTTGGCCGCAAGGGTGCGCCTCCCGGCGGCGATCGCAAGGCTTCCTTGAAGCCAAGGACCCCGGTCATTCTTCCGCTGAAAGATGCTGGAGCTGGGCCATCGCGCGTGCTGAGCCATCCGCGCGGATTTTCGCTCCATGATACTGTGGATGCGCCACCAGCGCCCCATGCTCCAGTGGAGACGGCAAATGTGGTTTCGTCGGAGTCCGGCTTGGGCGCGGATATCGGTACCCGCCGCCCTAAGGTGCCTGCAAAGCGGAAGTCGATCTCGGGTGCACCCAGGGCTGGCGGGCAGAAGAGGAAGAAGAAGTCGCTCCTCTCTCTCGATGCTATCCTCAGTTTAGAGCCTCAGGCCCCTCTTACCGAAGGTATAAGCGAGTACGGCAGCAATAAGGGCTTCTCGGTAGATCCAGCAGACACCGATCTGGCGGCCGCCATTGCGGCTTCTGAGCGATCAGCCACGCTCGAAGCGATGTTGAATAAACTCACTCAGTCAGGTAATTATTAGCTGCATTCTTCGTCATTTTATCGCATTTTTATCATTATCTTCGACTAATACTTTCCCCCCCTTTTTTAACAGGTGTCACTACTGAAGAAGCCATCGCTGCCTCTCTACAAACCTTCCAGGAGGAGGAAAAGAAGCGCGCTTTATTGGGCGTTGGTACGTCTCGACTTATTAAGTTTTTGTCCTCTTTTCTGGTGGCCAACCTAACCTTCTTCCTTTGTCTCTCTGCAGGGGCTGCGCCAGCTGATCTGGGGACTCTCCCCGGGCTAGCTACTGAAGTCCCGGTCTCTTCGGGGCTGCTGCGAGAGTCTCAACTCGAAGAGTCGGTGAGGGATGCCTTGAAGGATTTGGATGCATCTCTGTACACAGACGATGACGCCTCAATGAAGGAAGCTTCAAAGAGGTCCGTCTTGATGGCTCGGGAGGAGAGAAAGCGGTTGAGGCGTGAGGCAAAGGCACGCAGAGCTGCTTTTGCCGGGGGAGCGGGCCCAAGCACCGTTCCTCGTGCTGATACTCCCTCGGAAGTGCCCCCGGTCGCTTTGTCTACCGCTCAAAGACGGGCGGTGCGTGCATCTCGTGAGGCTAACGATCAGTCCACCTCAGGTAACGTGTCTTTCAAGATTTTATTGTAAGAATTGTAAACCTGTCGGTTCTTATATATCTTGTCCTGCAGGGCCAAGTCCAACCGAAGGGGAGGTGGAAACTGTCGAACCTAAGGGGACAGAGGAAGAGGCACCGACTGAACCCGAGCCGACGGTGGGTGACGTCGCCGGGGTTGTTGGACCCGAGCCGGGGGCTGAGGAAACTGCACCAGAGAAGGTCGTCGATGCCGAGTCTGAGGTAGTAGCAAATGAGATGGTTGATATAACTGAGTCTGGGGCAGCAGCGGATGGAGCACCTGAGACTGGTGACCCCATGGTAACGGTGGACGAGACAGCAGCGACCGCCGAGCCCGAGGGAGTAGCGGGTGAGACGGGCATGACTCCCGGGGACAATCCAGCCGCTCTTTCTCAAGAGTCTGGCAATGCTCCAATTATTACTCTCCCCGTCTACGGTCCTCCGCCGTCTCCTGGTCGCGCGAACACGACGACAGCCCCCGTAGAGTCGGGTGATGAGGCCACGAGAGGTGGACTCAAGTCGATGGAGGAAGGAGACGCCTCCGTTTCGGCTGGCGGCTCGTCTGGTAAATTTCGGGCTACTGTCCTTTTTTCTTTATTTTGCAATCCTTCCTGACAAGTTTATCTTTGTTTTTAACGCAGGTGAGACTAGTGCTGATGCTCCATTGCTCGAGTGAGCGCCGTCAGCTACTGCCTTGGCGGTGGCCACCTCTCAGCCTTCTCGTGTACCATCGTGGATGCTGGAAGGTATGGATTTGCAATCCATTAGTTTTATCTTTCGGCCGCATTATTTATGTACTAATGTCGTACTATTGCATCTTTACAGGAGTGCTTTTTGATCACCTCTACCAGGTGCTGCACCCGCACTTCTCCTTCCCATCTGAGCTCGCTTCTTCCTCCAGTGGAGCTGGTGAGTATAATTTCCAATTGATGCCTTTCTTTTTTCAGTAATGGAGTTATTTCTGACTCTTCCTCGTCCTGGTTGCAGTGCTACAAATTAAAGGAGGAGGTAAAAGATCGGTCACGCTACCGGCCCTCCCGGCTTTGCCGCTTGCTACAGCTGGTATAGTAAACTATCCCATCGATGACTTTTTCATATTTCTTGAACCGTCATCTGATCGTATTTTGTTTTTTCAGCCGTGGTTCCGATTCCGGCGCCCTTTGAGTCTCGAGTCATAATACCGCCAGGCCCCTTCCTGAGACGTCCGTCTTCAAAGGGTGCCGTAATGAGCCTGGGTATGCTGAGCGGATACGTTGAAGAGCTTGACGCGGACACTCCCCCATCTGCTGCAGATTTCGCTGCGGAGGTTAACCCGATGTTGGCGGCACTTGTAAATTTTCATGATGAAGGCTTCGTCGAGTTTTGGGTTAATCACTGCAGGGAAATCGAGGTCCGCCTGCATCAATCGGAGTTTATGCGTCCTGCTCCCGAGACCTTAGCCGCAAGCACTCAACGAGCAGCATGGATCGAGCAAAGCGCTTCTTACTTCCGCCACTTGGAACAAGAAGCGGATTCAAGGCTGGAGGAATGCCAAGAGACCTCAAGCGAGACGGCTCGTCTGCGTACTGAGGTTGAGGCGAACGCTGCCCAGGTGAAGGTATCTTCGAGGGCCTTCTGGAACGTATCTCTAATGGGCTAACACTGAAGCGGAAGCTCGATGCCGCCGAGCGTGATGCCCAAGGCCGCGAAGCAGCTCAGCAGGCAGTTGGGGAGCAGCTTTCATCCTTCTTGCAGCAGCGGGCTCAAGTGGAAGCAGAATTGGCGGTGGCAGTCGATCAGGAGAAGGCATGGACGGAAGTGCGCGAACAGTTGATAAGGCTATTTAAGACGCTTCCTTCCCAGTAACTGCCCTTGTATCGATGATATACTTGTAAAAAAAAATTTCTTTTTGAATAAGATGTATCCATTCTTTATTCTTTTATACGATTCACCTTGTACTTGATTGAATTAATGAATAAAGATACACATTTTTTCTTTGCAATGTCTTGTATCATTTCTTTGCTTTCTCCCTTCTCTTATTATCAGCATGTTGTCTTAATAAACATGGTTGACAGATAATAGAGCAAGCATTCTGTCTTGGCTCCTTCAAGAGGTAGCGATGGTTTAGGCCGCAGGTTCAGATCTGCTGCCTAAGACTTTTCAACTCTATGAGCTGTGAGGGTCTCATAGAGATTTTTCTCCCTACGGATCGAGAGGATCTCGTAGGTGGATTTTCTCCTTAGGAATCGTGAGGATTCCTAACTGCGTTTTCTCTTATAAGTCGTAAGGATCTTATAAGAGAATTTTCCCTCTTACGAGTTGAGAGAACTCGAAAGCGGTTGTTTCCCTCTTTGTCGAGATTCGACTTTGGAGAGTGAGACCTGTGAATAGTATGCAAGAGACCGTTTTAGACCGACTTGCAGGGTCCCAGTGCTTAGGAAACAAGTTTTTTAATCCCTGCTGCCTAAGGCTTTGTCTTGCAAGTCGAGACGAATCGGGAAGTCCTCGCGAAGACACTAATTTCCTCACGAGTCGAGACGAATCGAGCAGCTCTCGTCAAGGACACTAATTTCCTTGAGTTGAAGTATTTTGCCGAGGACACTGGTTTCCTCGAGGTTGAAACAAATCGAAGTGCTCCTGCAAAGACGCTGGTTTCTCTGCGGGTTGACACGAATCAAGAAGCTCTCATCAAGGACGCTAGTTTCCCTGAGTTGAGGAGGTTTCCAAGAACACTGATTTCCCTGGAGTTGAAACGAATCGAAGTATTCCTGCAAAGACACTAATTTCTCTGCGGGTCGACGCGCATCAAGATGTTCTCGTCAAGGACACTAGTTTCCCTGAGTCGAAGTATTTTGCCGAGGACACTGGTTTCCTCGAGGTTGAAACGAATCGGAGTATTCCTGCAAAGACACTGGTTTCTCTGCGGGCCGACGGGAATCAAGAAGCTCTCATCAAGGACGCTAGTTTCCCTGAATTGAGGTATTTTCCAAGGACACTAATTTCCTTGGGGTTGAAACGAATCGAGGTATTCCTGCAAAAACACTGATTTCTCTGCAGGTCGACGCGAATCAAGAGGTTCTCGTCAAGGACACTGGTTTCCCTGAGTCGAAGTATTTTGTCGAGGACACTGGTTTCCTCGAGGTTGAAACGAATCGAAGTATTCCTGCAAAGACACTGGTTTCTCTGCGGGTCGACGCGAATCAAGATGTTCTAGTCAAGGACACTGGTTTCCCTGAGTCGAAGTATTTTTCCGAGGACACTGGTTTCCTCGAGGTTGAAACGAATCGGAGTATTCCTGCATAGACACTGGTTTCTCTGCGGGCCGACGCGAATCAAGATGTTCTCGTTAAGGACACTGGTTTCCCTGAGTCGAAGTATTTTGCCGAGGACACTGGTTTCCTCGAGGTTGAAACGAATCGAAGTATTCCTGCAAAGACACTGGTTTCTCTGCGGGTCGACGCGAATCAAGATGTTCTCGTCAAGGACACTGGTTTCCCTGAGTCAAAGTATTTTGCCAAGGACACTGGTTTCCTCGAGGTTGAAACGAATCGGAGTATTCCTGCAAAGACACTGGTTTCTCTGCGGGCCGACGCGAATCAAGAAGCTCTCATCAAGGACGCTAGTTTCCCTGAATTGAGGTATTTGCTAAGGACACTGGTTTCTCTAGGGTTGAAACGAGTCGAGATGTTCCTGCAAAGACGCTAGTTTCTCTGCGGGTCGATGGGAATCAAGATGTTCTCGTCAAGGACACTGTTTTCCCTGAGTCGAGGAGGTTGCCAAGGACACCGATTTCTCTGGAGTTGAAACGAATCGAAGTATTCCTGCAAAGACACTGGTTTCTCTGCGGGTCGACGCGAATCAAGATGTTCTCGTCAAGGACACTGGTTTCCCTGAGTCGAAGTATTTTGCCGAGGACACTGGTTTCCTCGAGGTTGAAACGAATCGGAGTATTCCTGCAAAGACACTGGTTTCTCTGCGGGCCGACGCGAATCAAGAAGCTCCCATCAAGGACGCTAGTTTCCCTGAATTGAGGTATTTGCTAAGGACCCTGGTTTCCCTGGGGTTGAAACGAGTTGAGGTGTTCCTGCAAAGACGCTAGTTTCTCTGCGGGTCGACGGGAATCAAGATGTTCTCGTCAAGGACACTGGTTTCCTTGAGTCGAGGAGGTTGCCAAGGACACCGATTTCTCTGGAGTTGAAACGAATCGAAGTATTCCTGCAAAGACACTGGTTTCTCTGCGGGTCGACACGAATCAAGATGTTCTCGTCAAGGACACTGGTTTCCCTGAGTCGAAGTATTTTGCCGAGGACACTGGTTTCCTAGAGGTTGAAACGAATCGGAGTATTCCTGCAAAGACACTGGTTTCTCTGCGGGCCGACGTGAATCAAGAAGCTCTCATCAAGGACGCTAGTTTCCCTGAATTGAGGTATTTGCTAAGGACACTGGTTTCCCTGGGGTTGAAACGAGTTGAGGTGTTCCTGCAAAGACGCTAGTTTTTCTGCGGGTTGACGCGAATCAAGATGTTCTCGTCAAGGACACTGGTTTCCCTGAGTCGAGGAGGTTGCCAAGGACACTGATTTCTCTGGAGTTGAAACGAATCGAAGTATTCCTGCAAAGACACTGATTTCTCTGCGGGTCGACGCGAATCAAGATGTTCTCGTCAAGGACACTGGTTTCCCTGAGTCGAGGAAGTTGCCAAGGACGCTGATTTCCCTGGGGGTTGAAATGATCTCTGGTGGTCTCTCAAGTTTTATATGAGTTACCGTCAAAACCGTGAAGCTAGGAATTTGATCTTCGCTTCATTTGCTGGCACTGCGTCTGCTGTATCGAGACGAATGTCACGGTTGTCTCTAGGTTGTTGGTGAACCGTCGAGATTTGGCTTCGCTTTCTGGCGGAGCATGTTGGGAAGGTGTAGTTCCCTCTTTGTTTGTGCCATTGGATTGTATACAGGGATCGATGTGATCTCACCTGTAGGGCAGACGTTTCATCCATCATTTTTTTATTATTGTTTTATCTCCGCGATGCTCTATCATTTCAGCTTTTTATATCGCGAAGGTCGCGATAGCCCAATCATTTCGGCTATTTTTCGCGGTGCCCAATCATTTTGGCTGTTTATTTTATTTTTACTCGCTGCTTTTTATTGTGAGTTGCCCAATCATTTCGGCTATTTTGTATGCATACGTTTTTACTTGCTGCTTTTTATTGCAAGTTGCCCCATCATTTCGGCTATTTCGTATGCATGTGCGGCCTGCTGGCTTTTCGCTGTAAGCCTGGAATTAGACACCGATTTCAGCATCAGCACCGCAACAACTGGGATATTTCCAGGAGCGAATCATCATTTGCCTCTGTCGATGTCGAACAAAGGTGGCTTAGCGAACAGGGTTAGGGTCTTGTCGACTAAGGCTTTTGACTTCATGAGCCATAAGGGTCTCACAAAGGTATTTCTCCCTACAAGTCGTGAGGATCTTGTAGGTGTATTTTCTTCTTAGGAATCGTGAGGATTCCTAAGTGCATGTTCTCCTGTAAGTCGTAAGGACCTTACAAAAGGGTTTTCTCCTTATATGTCGAGAGGACTTACAAGGGTTGTTCATCGTGCGAACATATCCCTAGTCACGGATGGGACTTGGTTAGGGAAATGTTTATTCACGCCCGTGGATTGTATACAAGAGTCAGTATGAGCCGCTTGTAGGGCAATATCGAAGATTGTGGGGGGTTTACTTAAGAACAGGTTCAGGTCTCTGTAACTTAAGACTTTCATATCTTATGAGCCGTGAGGGTCCCATAAGAGAGTTCTCCTTATGAGTCGTGAGGATCTCACAAGTGTATTTTCTCCTTAAGAATCGTGGGGATCCCTAAGTGTGTTGCTCCCTTGTGAGTCGTAAGGATCTCACGCGGGTAGTTTCTCCTTACAAGGTCGAGAGGACCCTGTAAGTGTCCTTTAATGAGGTTGCGCCCTTTCGGGTTTTCACAAACACTCGCCGGTAGTCCTGCTGTTTTTACTCACGGAGCCCTTTCGGGTTTTCATCCGTGCCTATTTTGCTTATGGACATACCTTTTTTTATTCTTATTATTCTCTTTTTTTTTACGAGGTCGCGCCCTTTCGGGTTTTCATGAACACTCGCCGGTAGCCCTGCTGTATTTACTCACGGAGCCCTTTCGGGTTTTCATCCGTTCCCATTTTGCTTTTTTTAATTATTTTTTTATCGGCTTTGTGATGTTTCAATCCACCGTAGTTTATCGACATCTCGGTCAACAGCTAGTTTCAGGACGTAGTGGTCCGTCATTAGTTTAAGAACGTTTCGGTCCGCCATTAGTTTAAGGACGTTTCGGTCCGTCATTAGTTTAAGATTTTGACGGCTGGTTGTGAGTGCTTGGGCTATCACCGTCGATCTTTGGAATTGGGCGCGGCTTTAACATCCCTTCAATGATCTGAGATTCCAACGGGTTCTTCCACCTGATCGCTGGGCATGTTTGAAGATTGTTCAGCATCCTCTTTGTTTTGGCTGATAGTACAACCTCCCATGGAGCTTCTTCAACGAGAGAGCACGTTGCTCCCGGCGTGAGGGGTGTGAGGCTGCGGCGGGTTCACCTTCCATCTTTCGGACAATGCGAACTTGCCCTGTTGGTACTGGTCTTCAATCCAATTTTTGAAGACGTAGCAATCCTCGATCGGATGACCCAGTACTCGGTGATAAGGACAGTAATTGGGATCATTGACGTCGTTTGGTTGCGACGGACGTCTTGGATCCGGTAGATTTATGAGTCGGTTGCGCAATGCCAGCTCGAACAGTCTTCTTGTTTTATCTCGAGGAAACGAGTAAGGACGTCCTAGTCTCTCCTCAAGGGGTACGCGTGGACGCATATTATTTTGACGGACAACCGGCTTCAAGTTGCTCGGTTGTTGTTGAGCATTGGCGACAACGATCGCTTTTCCCTTCCCCTTCTAGTTTCGAGAGTCCGGCTTTGGAAGGGATGGTCTATGGCCCATCTGGTCCATTTGAGCTAGCTTGTCGATCAGGGCCTGGAAGGTAGTCGGCTTGAAGAACATCATGAATTAGGATATGGTCGCCTGCGGATCGAGTGTTCCCACAAACATGCCTACTGCCGGAGCTTCTTCAATGCGTTGTTCGCATTTTGACCATAGGTTCCTCCACCGTATCGCGTATTGGACCCATGTTTCGCCTGGCTTCACCCTGGCATTAATCAATGTTGTTATCGGGGTGCGTTCGCTGGTGCTTGCGAATCGCTGGGTAAACAGCAGCTCCATCTCCGCAAATGTTTTGACGGAGTCGTTCGGAAGTTCAGAGTACCATTCGAACACCGTCTCTGACAAGCTTCCGACGAACTGGCGAAGTAGCAGTTTGTCGTCGCCTCCAGTGTTGCCGCAAAGCGCCCTGAACTGGGCGACATGCTGGTGGGGATTGACCGTCCCCTTATAGACATGGAATTTCGGTATTGTATAGCCCGGCGGGTACTTTATCTGATCGTACCAGCTCGGATATGGTCGCCCCGTTTTCACGACCTGACCGGCTGCCTCAGTTGCCTGGTGAACCCGAATCTGCTGAGCTATATACTCATCTAGGGCAGCTTTAGAAATTGTCTCTTCTTTGGCCATTGACAGAGCCGGTGGAGGATTCGACGTCTCTCCTCTGTCATCTTCAAGGACGATCGGAGGATCTTCAGCAGGAGGATCTTGTTGGATCATCATGCCCACCATGTCCTGGAACAGAAGAGCCATTCGCTATATTTTGGCTGCTTGTTAAGCATCCTCTTTATCCTTCTTTTCCAGTATCCTGCGAAGGAATTCAGCGTCGGTTTCTTGTTCCTGGCGTTGATCCGAGGACGCTCGGGGCTTTCTTTTGGCCCAGTGAGTGCGGTCATCGCATTCATCATTTCTTGGAGCTTTTGATGCTGCTCCTGAGCTTTAGTCACTGACCTGTAAACGGTCTATGACCTATAGATGCACGGCTGTCCTCTTTCCCCGATGCCATGTATACAGTATGGACTACAATGCCCCCGGACTTAGGGCGTTTGGGTTCGCCGCCTTTGACATTTGCCGCAGGCGTGGGAATTTTCTCTGGCCTCCTTCTCTTGTGGGCCGTTGAAGTTGAGGGGGCCGTTGCAGCGGGCACTCTGGCGGTTGTCGTCCTTTGCGGTTTGATAGGACGGTTCTTTTCTTCCTGCACTTTCACCCTCTTTTGCCGGCGAGAGTGATCTTTGTCGATTACTGAGTCTTGAACCCTCCGCCAAACCTTGTAAATTTTGGAGGACAGCCGTTGAAGGGGCTGCTCCAGTTTCGTTTCTGTAACTCTCTCCGCAGGTGGAGGAGATCTTTTCAGGGTAGCAGTCGGAGAGTTCTTGCGCACCCTTCTTAGCGGTTCAAAGCTGTTCCCAGTTGGAATAGCAGCATTAACTTCCACCATTGAAGCCGGTGGAGTTAGCTCTGAGGGGGAGTTGCCCCGGGCCTTCCTTACTCGGCGCCAGTGGTGACGTCGATCATGACGAGCTGTCGGGGTTGGCTCGGCGATAGGGATAGTTTCGTTTTGCCCCCTGTCCGGATGAGGCGCCGCTAGTGCCAGCCTCTTAAAGACTGATGTTGTCTTTTCAGTAGCAGTATCCAATCTGTCAAAGACAGACCTTCGAGCAAGAACAAGAGCCGGAACAGTCATCCTTGAAAAGACCGACTCTTTAACAGGAGAAGCCGCCTTGACGACTTCAGGAGCAGAGGTGGCTATCTTCCTCGGGACGGCCACTTCAGGGTTCATGTGCTTCTTGGCGGGCCCATCGGAGTTCTGGTTCAGCCTGGTAAAGACAGAGGCTGCCGGCTTGATATTGGACGACCCGTTGAAAGGGGCCGTTGTAGCAGTGAGCCGATCGAAGACCGACTTCTTTTGCGCTTCCTGAGGCATCGGGATATTAATGTTCACTGGCGGGAGCATGGTCCCGAAGAACAGACCGGTGGTAGCCTGAGTCGCTTGTTCCATAGGCATAGTGAAGATGGAGGCCGCTTGAGGCCCGTAAGTCACTCCTCCGGACGGGACGGAGCGAGAGTTGCAGTTGCAGTTAGTGCAGTTTGAAGCCATTGATCTTCTATTTTCTGCACGGAGCAAGACACCAAATCTAAGTACCTCGAATCCATAGGCAACCACAGCAAACCGCGATTCATTCGCAAACACGACATACGAAGTATGGAGTGGAAAGAGGAAGAGGTCCCACCGGGCGTGCCAGAATCTGTTCCCCTCCGAAAGACGGCCAAGACTGAACGTCTTGCCTGAGATTCGGGATAGATGCTATTTGGTTTTATCCGTCTACCTCTCCGAAGATGCCAAGTTGATTTATGGCACCGTGTATCGGAGGTTTAGACGGATGCGGCCGATGTAGCAGACTTCGTCAGATTCCTCCTCACTTGAGGGGTTTTTGATTGTGGGGACGCTCTTCCCTGCAGGCGAAAGCCCCTGCAGTTAATTACGCTACCGCATCGTGGTAACAACTTTCTCCTTATCCAGAATTTCACTTCGTGTCGTGTGTGTTTGTTTTGTTTATGGTTGCCCGTGGATTGTATACGGAGACTAAGTAATGCCGTCGCCCGTAGGACGTGGATTAGTCCAAATCCGTATTTACTTAGATTTGGGTTTGGGGTTTTGGTTTAAGGATACGTTAGCCGTGTTTGAGGCTAAGATCAACTTAAACGTTCGTTAAGGATACGTTAGTCTGATTTGAGACTAAGATCAACTTAACGGAAAGAGCATTTAGGGGCCTCTATTATTCCAGCTTAAGGACGTAGTGGTCCATTTAATATATGGCCGTTGGGACCCGTCACCTCTCTGACGACGTTGAAGGATTACAACGATAGGTGTCATAGGAGTTCAGAGATGTACCCTTGAACCAAAGTTGATTGGGGGTCTTATAGTCCAATTTGGGACTAAAGTCTGTTTGAATGTTTAAGGATACGTTAGCCATATTTGAGGCTAAGATCAACTTAAACGGGATCGTTTAGATACGACAAAAGAGCGTTTGGGGGCTCTATTGTTCCAGTTTAGGGACGTAGTGGTCCATGTTCCAGTTTAGGGACGTGGTAGTCCATTTCCAGTTTAGGGACATGGTGGTCCATCGTTCCCGTTTTGGGGACGGATATTAGTTTAAGGACGCATAAGTCCATGAGTTTAAGGACCCCACAGTCCGTATGGATGTGTTTAAGGACGCATTAGTCCATTAGTTTAATGACGCATTAGTCCGTGAGTTTAGGGACCCCAAAGTCCGTATTTTGGTTTAAGGACGCATAAGTCCGTGAGTTTAAGGACACATTAGTCCAAGAGTTTAAGGATCTCACAGTCCGTATCGATGTGTGGTTGTCGGGACCCGTCACCTCTCTGACGTCGTTGAAGGATTACAACGATAGGTGTCAGAGGAGTTCGGAGATGTACCCTTGAACCGGATGTAAATTGATTTAAGGGAGCAGTCATGCTCGGTCAATTTAATTTGAGGACTTACGGCCAGAATTGGGCTAAGTCCAGTTGAGAATGTTCAACGTTTTATTTATCTTTGGCCTATTAGGCCTATGCTAGGACTTTGCCCCTGCACTGCATTTTATTTTGGCCTGTAAGGCCTATTTGATTTGGGCTCTGTCCCTTTTTAAATGATGCACAGCATCTGTTTTGGTCTTGACAGACCTTTTTTTGGGCTCTGCCCTTTTTTTTATAATGCATTGCATTTTATTAGGCCTGTTAGGCCTTTTTTAATTTGGCTCAGCCCTTCTTTTCAATAATGCAGTGCATTAATTATCTGACAGTGGCCATGTGGCCTATCAGGCGCTTTGCGCCAATTAATGAGCGCAAGCGCATGTGGAGGTGACACGTGTCACGCTCTGGTGAGCGCAAGCGCAGTTAGCGCAGTGCGCTGCGCTGTTGCGCTGCTGACACGTGGCGCGCTCTGGTGAGTTGCGCCAATTTCAGAGAGCAATGCTCTATTTTAAAAGCGTATAGCGCAAGTTATTCTGGTGCTGACACGTGGCGCTCTCTGGTGGCTTGCGCCAACCCAGGAGCGTAACAGTGCAGATTTACAAGTGCAAGGCACCGTTTTAATATCTTGATCCAATTTTGGATTTAAGAAAAGAATCTTTAAGATTCCAGAACCAATGGTTCATAAAAAGGCAATGCCATTGTTATTTATTATATTTTTTATTGAATATCCTTGGTCTTGTTCTTAGATCAATGATCTTTTCAGAAGAAATTCTTCTTTTTATAAAGGTTTTACCTTCTTTTTTTCTTCCTGAATTCTTTTCAAAGTTCTTATAAGAGCTCTTGTGAATTCTCTCTGTTTTTTTTCTCTGTTTCTGTGTTTCTTTCTATGTGTTTTAGAATTGGGGTCTAGGGCCTTTATATAGTGCCAATTAATTTGTTAAATTAGTTAAAGAGATCTCTTTCTGAGTGATTTGGGGATTTTTCCCACCGTTGGATTTTTGATCCAAGCGCTTCTGTTTTACAGAAGACAATCTTCTTGTTTTAACAAGAACAGAAAGATCTTACTGGAATTTTAATTCTGTTTGGCGCAAACGCACCTGCGCTTGACACGTGTCGCGCAGCGTAGAGCGCAGCGCAAGTGCGCTAGCGCAACTACGCTGATACATGTCGCGCAGCGCAGAGCGCAGCGCAACTGCGCTGACACGTGTCATGCAGCGCAGAGCGCAACTGCGCTGACACGTGTCGCGCAGCGCACAGCGCAGCGCAACTGAAGCGTTGCTTCCTTTAATTTTGTTTTAAATAGAGCCTTGCTCTGATTGGGTGCGCTGCCTTGGACGCTGCGCTGACGTATCAGCTTTTGACACGTGGCGCGTAGCGCAAGGAATTTGAAGCGTTGCTTCAATTTTTGAATTTTTGAAATTCAAATAGAGTTTTGCTCTGATTGGGGGAAACAGCCACGACCCACATTTGGCACGACGCCCTCGATGCCGTCAAGTCCCGGATGCCAGAGTTTGACGACGCAGACTTGCGGGCTGAGTTCCCCCTTGTGGGCGCCGACGAGCAAGGGGGAGAAGTCCCCGGCGAGGAGATGCCCGAGGACCCGGTGCCCCCGGTGGTGGAGATCGAGGACCTCAAGGTCGCGCCCGGCCCCGAGGCGTAGAGCTCCCGCTCTCGTGTCTTTATTTTATTTTCGTTTGAATTTTGTAAGGCTGGGGAGCCGGAAAATACCCTCTGTAAAAAACTGTTTTTGTTGGTAGCGATGAAGTTTTTCCTTAGCTTCCAAGTTCTGCCTGTTTGTGAAGAATGTTGCTTATTCTTGCCTGCGCCATCGTGCTTTCCTGTCAGGTTGACCCTCTGTCTAATGATCGTCCGTCGAGTTGACTGCAATTGCTTGCCGACGAGCGTTTCCGAGGAGGTATCTCTTTGGGCCCCGGAGTCGAGGGGAGATCGTTTAGATTAGAACTGCCCTGTCCTCGGTTTTTAGATAGAGTGTCTGCCGTCATCTGGGGTCGACCGGACAGGGTAGCTGCGCGGTCGGGGTTGTTGTTTCGATGCTTCTTGTGGGGCCTTCCGATCCCTTGCGGGCGTCCAGTTGTTAGACCGAGCAGGGTAGCTGCTTGGGGGCCTCAGTATGAGGGCTTTTTGATCCCCGGCGTTGTGGCAGGGTAGCTGCCCATGGGGGATAGCTGAGCGAGGGAACCTCAGGCCTCGACTGCCTCTGGGAGGGCTTTTTGATCCTTCAGGATGGGGACCGAGCAGGGTTACTGCCCAGTGCCTTATGGCGAGGACTTTGATCCCTGTCGGTTGTGGTAGGAAGCTACCAGCCGGGGATAGCCGGGCAATGACCCGACTGCCTCTGGGAGGACTTTGGCCCTTGGCGCGAGGAATGCTATACGGCTGTAGGGAGCCACCAAGGACCCTTGGCCGGGCAGGTTTACTTCCCGGTGCCTCTTGGCGAGGGCTTTTGTCTTGAAGGATAGCCGAGTGAGGGAACCTCGTCCCTCGACTGCCTCTGGGAGGGCTTGTTTGATCCTCGGCGTTGTGGCAGGGAAGCTGCCCGCCGGGAATAGCCGAGCGAGGGAACCTCGCGCCCGACTGCCTCTGGGAGGGCTTTTTTGGTTCCTCTTTTTTCTTTTCTTTGATTGACCGAGCAGGGTAGCTGCTCGGGGGCCTCAGTATGAGGGCTTTTTGATCTCTGTCCTTGCGGCAGTGAAGCTGCCCGGGGTGTCCGCTGAGTTGAATCTTCCACGAGGTGCGGCTTGGTTGTCTGGCTGTAGGTGCGGGGAATGGGGACGGGCGAGGCAACGGCGCATGCATCCAGCGCACTGAATGCAGGGGGAGATGAAGCGACAGGAATGCGTCGTTTTGTTTCCCCCGGGTAACCAGCGATGGACGCCACGTGGCGCGCCGCTTCGTTTCGTTCGGGGGACGATTGAGCGGCACCGCGTGGCGGCCTTTGGGCTGTGCAGCGGGCTATATAAGGGGCACCATTATTTTCCTTTCGCAGGTAGGCCATTAAAATGGAAGATTTCCCATTCACCATCGTCGAAATCATCAGTTCTGCAGACGTGTATCTCTATGACCGCGACCGCACCGAAAACACGGTGCAGTTGGTGGTTGCTCGCATTGAGGAGCACTTCGGCCGGCTGCTCCCTAGGCGTTCCTCCTTGCTGCAGCTGCTGTTGTATTCCATCTGGAGGGCGTCACCGGGGCTTTACAACCCCCTGTCAGAGTATCTCTTCGACGAGGCCGTGGGCAAGCTGCGGTCCTTGAGGCGCTTCAGCTTGATTTCCGCAAACCGACTGGCGTGCTCGGAGGCGCTCATCCGGGAATGCTACGAGCTAAGGCTTGGGGTAGACGCCCGTGGGGGGAATCGGAAGCAGAGGCTGGAACTTGCGCGCCCTCGGTTGGTGGAGATCTTCGCCGAGTACCACGAGCAGTGCTCGGCGCACCCCTTTCCCCCGTTATTGTAACCCCCCCCGTTTTCTTTTATATATTTTTTGTATGGCTGGGGAACCCATAATACCCTTTGAATGAACAAAGATCTTTCTTTTTCGCAATGTTCCCTCGATCTTTTTATTCAGTCAACAGTAGATCCTAGGAAAAACTTACATTGTTTTAGAAAAGGGAAAGAGGAAGGATAAGTACAGGTTAAAGGATGACTTGGTCAGCCTGAGCCGAGTTTCCCGAAGGGATGTCGGCCCCCTGGGCCCCGGGACGGCTGTTCCCCGAGACGAGCATGATCCGGTCGACAGTCTGGTCGGCGGAAGGGCGGGGCAGCTCTCGCTCACGGTCGGCCCGCCGCTTATCCCTTAGGTAGGTGGCGAGATGCCCATACCGGATGAGCTCCTCGACGTAGTCCCTCAATTGCTTGCAGTCCTTCGTGGCGTGGCCCAGTACCCGGTGGAAAGCACAGTAGGGGCCCCGGGTTCTTTTAGAGGCCTGGCGTGGGACCGGCGAGAACTTGAAGAACTCCTTGTTGGATATAGTGCCCTCAGAGTCAATTATTGGATAACAGGCACGTGATTGCAATGATTGAGGGATGACCTATGCCGGTAGGACAGTCTTACTCGAGATGATAGTATGCTATCTGGTTTATCTTTATCATCGTGTACTGCTTTAGGTGACCATACAGGTCACTATTGCACATTGATAGAGCCCCTAGGATTCTTGCTTGACTACCAGCAGTATGAGGGCGATCATATATGTGAGAGCTGGGGTCTATAAGAAAATCCTTAAAAGGTCCCTAGTCGTGGGAGTTTCGAGACATGGCATCGATACTCCAGAGTAGACTAGTGTATACAGTCGAGACCCCGATAAGGGGTGGTGGCCGGTCTCACAAGCCACTGGTGTCAGTTGGTTCACCTAAGATGTATACAGGTGCTCATTGGGTTATGAGTACACCGGACAGGACTCGCCGGGAACCTGCTAGTTGGGATTATACCTGATGTCAGATAGCAGTTCCCTGGTGACATGTGTACAGGTTAGTTCATCGACCTGAGATCGTCATTTGTCTCGTGTGAGTTCCCACTGTGCTTTGATTACTACCCTACCACGCTCAAAGGAGACGTGCAAACAGGTTTTAGTTGGGTACAGTCCCGAGCCACATGGAGGCAGTGAGCGGATCTTCAGGGGTTCGTCTCTCCCGGTATTGGGGGTGAGGTCGCGCTGTGTCTAGGAGAGCCAGAACATGAAAAGTCCTTGGCCAAGGTAGGAGATTTGCTGGTAGGTATTCCAGTAGTATCTCAGGGTGTTTTAGGCTACACTCCGACACGACTTGTACCGCTATTGGGGGTCTGACTTTTACCAACCCCCTAGGCCCGCCATGCGATACTCATAGACGAACGGACCGGACTGTACGGATATTGTCACTGACAGGCTCAGTAGAGTGTCAGGATGAGTTTGCTCATCGGCGTCCCTTTTGGTCAATAGCTGGTGGCCCGTCACGTATGGCTAATACCTCTGACGTGCTAGTAGTTGAATCCACAGCCATAGTATTGACGAGTCTTTAGAGTCCACCACATACACAGTTACTCAAGTTTCGGGCGAAACGCTCTAGAGGCCGTATAGAGATATGGCATGGTTCGATCAGATACGTGCGGTATTGCACGAATCGTGATCGGATGATTTTTACTAGCCGGCTTTGGCTTAAGCCGGATCCTAGTATTAGACAGTGTAGTTTTGTCTCTTTGCATTTGTATTTAGTGGGAATACAAATGCGGGTATGTATATGCAGTAGCGGGGTTTTCCTGTAATTTATTTACAAGTTGCCAGTTTGCATTCCGTTCCGGCCGGTTTTCCTTTGTTCCTTCACGGCCGGATTTTCTGATGGAGGGGTTATTTGCAAGTTTGCAAATAACTCATTGTGGAGGGGTATCTTGCATATGCATAGATTATGATGGCATCTTTTCTTTTCATGCATCATTACATGCATTAATGAGATTAGAGTTGATTTAGTGTATGATGTGAAGCTTACTTTTTTATGTGGCCACCACCCTTGATCTCCTACACTCACCTCCCTTTGTTTTGATTCTCTCCTCATTTTTTCCTATAGTGAGGCCGGCCACATCTTGGAGAGGGAGAGAGAGGGTTCATTTTTGGATGAGGAATTCTTCATTTCATCTCATTCTCCTCGCTACAAAATTTCACATATTACTCCAAAGTTCTTTTTACCTCCATCATGGCAACTACATATACCCCAAAGAGACATGTATTCTACACTACATCTACGGCAAATCTTGGACGCGTCGGCTAGCCAACTTCGCGCCCGAGTTACCTCGGTCAAGAAGTGGGAGCCCGTAAAAGAACCCGGCATTGTGGTGCCCGATTCGACGAGGAGGCGACAACCGCAGATTCCGCGAGGAGATCGGAGTGGAGGCGAAGACCGAAGGACACGGATCACTTGGTATAGCCTTCTATCCCATCTTGTAGTTTGCTAGTAGCTAGGTTAATGGCCCGATCCGGGTTAAAAGTGCGCGGTGGTGCCGGTTTGCAAGTTCGCAAAGTTTTTCGTTTCCGTGTTTCCGGCGTCGGTTCGACGGCAGGGGCGCCGCCGCGGACTTACATTGGTATCAGAGCCACGCCATTAACCTAGCCTAGCTTTCTCTAGTATGTTTAGAACTCGATAGAACAAAAATCCCGAAAACCCGATTTCAAGTGTATCAGTTTCTGTCGAATTTTTTTTGGCTCAAAAATTTTTTTCAGGTTGTTTCAGAATACTGTGCAGAGAATTCTAAGCAATCTGTGAAAAATTGGTCAAGTGATCTCACTATACCACCGCGGAACCGCGGCCAAACCCATGCTTGGGCCGCAGTTCCGCCGCGCTTTTGACTGATCACTTGACCAAAGTTTTGCAGATAGCTCCTGAGTTGAAAATGGGGGTTTTGGGATATTCTGTTTGGGCCCAGATTTTCTGTAAGTGCTACAGTACTGCTTGGGGCCCACTTCGGTAAATTTGTTCGATCGGATATTTTAAACATGCTAGTTCACAGTATTTACATTATATCTGCGACCGTGAATGTCACTTGATCGGTAAATCCTGTCCAACTGCTATAGCCCTCTTAGACGGATTTGCGAACGTGACATTCACGTTGATGTTCTGTGTTGTGCTATGATGTTGCGGATCGGTCGTGGGGGATAGCCTGGATGCAATGGTAGTACAGATTTGGTTGTATTATGTATATTTGATATTGCGGGGCGAGCGTCCGACATGTGGACTGCCGTCACTGCCTGTTTGTATTATTCTTTTGGGGCACGACCAGGTCGAGGTCGATGTACCCGTTGTATGTATATTTTACTTTCTGTACTAGGATTACCCCGCGGAGGGGTGCACGGATAGCCGGGTTCTAGAGGGCAACGGGCCCGCATCTCATGGCATTGAGACAGAGGGGGCTTTACTCTAGAATTGGCAGGGTTATTCGCCGCACTCGTAGGGGGTACAGGTTGACCCAGGAGGGGTGCCCAAGTTACCGGATTCCGTGAAGTGCTGGGTGGTCCATTCACGTTGCTGAAGGGGGCTGCCTCGCTTCAGGTTTTGGCGGGTAACTTGCCGCGCCCGTAGGGGTCTAGGATTTCATTGCACAGGCTATCCACACGACCAGGGGAACCTTGGGTTTCAGTAGTGGCTCTATGAAACCCGGGGATCCCAGATATTTGTATTGTTCTGTGATGCTGTACATTTCTGTGATGTTGCATTTTATCACGCCTTGAGCGAAAATTATATATTGATATATATACTAGTAGATGTTGTATATGTTTTGCATCCGCGCTAATCCAGTCCCCGCTCTGTCGTTAGTTAAGTAACCTAACGGGTGATGACGGGACCCAGTGGCGAATGCGGATGGCATATACGTACATCATTATTTTCGTTCTTTTGTGGTGTGATCAATTGATGGGACTGCGTTGATTCGGATCAATGCAAGCTAAACAACCCTATTTTGATGTTGTTAGAACATTTTTCAAAAAGCTGTTATTGCAAGGGCGTTCTCTTTTGTTTTGCACAGTGGTATTCAGTTGGAATATCCTGCTCCTCAGTCGACGAGGCAAGGGCCGAGATCCCTTCACCGGGAGTGACCCCTTGGACAAAAGTTTACGTCAGGGCAATAACTTCACTATAGCCGATTACTTTTGCTTTGCATCGTGGTATTCAGTTGGAATATCCTGCACCTCATTCTACGGGGAAAGAACCGAGATCCCTTCACCGGGAGTGACCTCTTTAGCAAAGGTTTTCGTCACTATATTTTTTCAAAGCTATCCGGTTCCTTCAACGATATCAAGTTCATTACGTTAAAGGTTTTCGCCAGAAACTATTCGTAGCCCTCCGTCGTTTTATATGGATAGTCAATAGTATTCAAGCTGTGTTTGTTGGCCATAGTCAAGGCACAGTGTTTGGTAGCTATTGGGTGTTCATATGCTGCATAGATAGATGCGTTGGTTTGGGACAGTCGTATAGCCTTGTTGGCCCTAGTCAAGGGCTTGTACGGGTGGGTTCAAATCAACCTGGACAATGAAGGGTAAAACTTGACATGTGACTTATGATTTGTTGGCCTTAGTCAAGGTCATAAGAGCATGGGGCAAAAATCCACATCGGGAGTTTCTAAAGAAACTGAAACTTGCCAGATATGCGCATACCTTCTGGAGTGTGATGACGTGAGCGGATTCCGTCACGTTATCATGCAATGATAGTTGGATCCCGATTCCCACTGATGAGTTGGTTTACTCCTCGGGTGATCCCGACTAATTCTTCTTTCGGGTTTGGAGAAGAATTTGAGTTACAGTGGGAGCTTTCCAGATTAGATAAAGTGATAACCATTCTGATCTAGGCTAGAGTGCACGCTGAGTGTTTCTTTTCTCTCTCTCTCTTTGGCAGCGACCATTGACCCTACCCTAGACTATGACTCAGTGACCAAGTTGACCGAACCTTCTTAACACTGGCTTTTGGATTGTCAGAGTTACAAACCTCATTGCCACTCCTACTTTTACCCTTTTCTCCAGGACACCCCGTATTACTACGAATGTCCACTTCCATTGAACAAAACCATCGTATGGTTATATACGAACTCGAAGAAATTCGATGATGGTTTCTGGTTCTGGAGAAAACGAATAGGACAATTCAGTTGTCTTTTCCTTTTACCTTCTCTCAGGTTACGAGTACTCCTTGGTTTAGGAGATAGTACACCTATTACGCAAATTGGATAGTCTTCTTCCAAACCATAGGCAGGTGCCGACCGGTAGGGAATGAAGAAAACCAATTAGCCTAAACGGTGTACAGAAGGTATTAAGTTAAGACAAAGAAAGGGATTAGTAAGAGGGCAAAGTAAATTGCGACCGCTATTCACGACAAAACCAAGTATTTCTTCGCCAATCCTAAATCACCTTTGTATTTCTCCAGGACAATCCGTATCACTACGAAGATCCACAGTTTATTGGATACTCCATCGTATGGTTATATACGAACTCGAAAGGAACTTGTTCCAGTTCGGGGATGGATCCTGGTTCAGGAGAAATAGGAATAAGGTTTATTCGGTTGTCTTTTATCTTCACCTTCTCTCGCATTGCGAGTGCTCCTAGGATTAGGACAGTACACCCATTATGCTTATTGGATAGTCTTCTTCCAAACCATAGGCTGGTGCCGAACGGTAGGGAAGGAAGAAAACCATTTGGCCTAAAGGGGTGTATAGAAGGTAATGACTAAAGACATATAAAGGGATTTGGAGAGATGGCAAAGAATTATACGGTTACAGTTGTGAATCTGGATAATGGAAGAGGCATTACTAGGAATACCGGGATACCCCATCGAAACATTTCATTGTTTCAGTTTCACTGTGTACTGTTAAAAGAAAACTGATTGCCCGATTAGACACTTGCTCCAGGGTATGTATTTACCAGGTTTGATTCTCACATCTGTATGGTTTTACAGATGATGAGTGGGAGTAAGTTATTGGGAATTAAGTGATCATCCTCATTATATCGGGATTCGTTGTAAGTGGTGATATTTGAGGAAGTCACCTGGGTTGTTTTCCGGACGACAAATATTTGGTTTTGAATATCCGTCGTTGTGCACCAATTTCAAATTGATATATCTGTACGTCTATTTTTATAGAGTGAGATGTACCTTTTTGAAATTATGTCTATGACATTTACCTATATCAGTGGATGGTTAGGTAAGGAGCATTAAACGGCGGTGTAATTCTTCTTAACCATAAGTACAGTTTTCAACCTACGACACGCAGTGAATGAGTCACTAGACTCAGGGGACTTATACAGAATATTGTATATTGTCCAGTGTCCATTAGGACAGAGGGGTTGGTCTTAGTACTATATTCGGTTTACTTATCACTTCTCTGGTTCTTAGACAGGTATTTCGTAGAAACACAGGGTCCAAGTTTTGAGAAGTTATGGGTATATGAATAAAGTAGAGAATCAGATATTACAAGTATCGGGGTTCTTCAAGGTGATCGAAGATGTAGATACTTGTGAATGGTATTCAGTTGATAGTAATGGTTAAGAGAACTTGCTTCTCTTTCAGGTTACTCATAATTGGAAGCATTCCTAAGTTGAGTAACGCTGATCAGCCTCCTTCCATTTAGTTGACATGCACTGGAGACAGCTGCATGATTTGAATCTGGTTCAATTAAATCAGTGCCTCTGTTTCTGTATTGGATATAGAACAGTTCATATCTTGACATTGTTAAGGTACGGGGAGTTGTCCGGCTTATGCTTAAAACCAGACACTGGACAACTCAAGGCACGTTTCTATAATGGCTGTTTGTGGGTTGACCCGGGCTATGACGAGGGTTGACTTTTTACCATCTGGAAAATCAATAGTGATATTGTTCTTAACTCGCCACGGTTTTAATTAAAAATGGATTTTTTCAGAAAAACAGTAGTGGGAGTATGGTAGAACTGGAAGTGATTCCAGAACCGCAAACGATTACTGAAGATTTGATAAGAACCTAAAGATTCAATCTAGTTTGACATTCCATTGGCCACTCCGCAGATATGGTGGGTAACCTCAGGCACCCGAGAGGTACTTCGGTATGCTCAAGGACGGTGACAGGGAGGTTCTTGTTTACCCAGACTTGCCATTGCTGTTGTTCCGGACAGTGAGACCCGGCAGGAGGATGAGTATAGCGTCGTTCTAAACTGGCTTTAGAAGTGTATAGCGTCGTTCTAAACTGGCTTTAGAAGTGTACGTCTATATGAATTTGCCAGAAGGTTGTCGTAGTCAGTGGGAGCAGCAGAAGCATTGGTGGACATCAGGCTTATGTCTATTTATAGACTAAAGCAGATACAGCGGAGATAGATCATCTATTTCTGATGTAACAGTCATAGGTTTGACTTCATCAGAATAGGGGATGGATCTGTTAAGAAGGTAGTAGAGTGTGATGTCCTGGTATTTGATGACATACACAGAGTAGGAAGTGATATTCCTATACTACGATCGGTTATACTTTGGTCGTCACACAGTAGTTTCTCCACATAGGAATTGGATCTTATATCAGACATTCTGGTTACTAGATCTATGGTTTTAGATCTAGATTTGGGTGGTTTCCCAATCAGGGTACTTAGACAGCATTCTAAGAGTATTTAGAATGGTCGACTCCTGGCATGGTGGTGTACCTGTAGGTGATGGAGTCACCCTCTCTAAAGGTGTCTTACAGACTGAAGGGGAGAGGGATACGCATGATTGGCAGATCACTTGCTTAGGCAATTGAGTTGATCATGAGATATCAAGTACCACACCAGATATTGTTCTTGCAGTAGGTGCAATAAGTTGATATTCATCCAATCCTGGAGAAACAATCGGAAGCAGTTTTAAAACATAAGTGGATGTTCTAGGGATATGATAACGACATTCTCCTTCGGGAGACAGTTATCATTCCAGGCTTCCAAGGTGACCTGGATGGCAGAGTGGCTGTCAGAGTTATAGTTTTCCCTCTGACGAAGGGCAGTATTTTGGACAGGTGGTCCAAGGTGGATACTGAGGGAAGGTATGGCGCAGGATACTGATTTAGTTCAGTTGACGATACAGTCTAAGAAGTTTGGATTTGGAGTTCATTTATGAACTAGGTCCCATCAGATATCCAGACATATTCTAAGGCAGGTATTGCTCATTTCGGGAGATGGCTTTCTCCGCGAACTTGAGATAAAGAGAGACATAGAAAGAAACATCAGAGCGGATCCACTCACTGAGGCAATTCTTCGAACGCAATAGTTTCGCAAACGAGCTTTGTGAGACTGACAAGTAGAGGAGTTGGGTGTTCGATATCACACGGGCTGTGAGTATGCGACATCGCAATAATTAGCCTTGAGTGCAAGTGGGATATTGTTGGATATAGTGCCCTCAGAGTCAATTATTGGATCACAGGCACATGATTGCAATGATTGAGGGAGGATCTATGCCGGTAGGACAGTCTTACTCGAGATGATAGTATGCTATCTGGTTTATCTTTATCATCGTGTACTGCTTTAGGTGACCATACAGGTCACTATTGCACGTTAATAGAGCCCCTAAGATTCTTGCTTGACTACCAGCAGTATGAGGGCGATCATATACGTGAGAGCTGGGGTCTATAAGCAAATCCTTAAAAGGTCCCTAGTCGTGGGAGTTTCGAAACAGGGCATCGATACTCCAGAGTAGACTAGTGTATACAGTCGAGACCCCGACGAGGGGCGGTGGCCGGTCTCACAAGCCACTGGTGTCAGTTGGTTCACCTAAGATGTATACAGGTGCTCATTGGGTTATGAGTACACCGGACAGGACTCGCCGGGAACCTGCTACTTGGGATTATACCTGATGTCAGATAGCAGTTCCCTGATGACATGTGTACAGGTTAGTTCATCGACCTGAGATCTTCATTTGTCTCGTGTGAGTTCCCATTGTGCTTTGATTACTACCCTACCACGCTCAAAGGAGACGTGCAAACAGGTTTTAGTTGGGTACAGTCCCGAGCCATATGGAGGCAGTGAGCGGATCTTCAGGGGTTCGTCTCTCCTGGTATTGGGGGTGAGGTCGCGCTGTGTCTAGGAGAGCCAGAACATGAAAAGTCCTTGGCCAAGGCAGGAGATTTGCTGGTAGGTATTCCAGTAGTATCTCAGGGTGTTCTGGGCTACAATCTGACACGACTTGTACCGCTATTGGGGGTCTGACTTTTACCAACCCCCTAGGCCCGCCATGAGATACTCATAGACGAACGGACCGGACTGTACGGATATTGTCACTGACAGGCTCAGTAGGGTGTCAGGACTCCTCATTCTAGGACTCCTCCAGCAACACCGCGAGGGAGATGTTGAGGGGGGCATACTCTTGGAACTTCGGGTGGTAGGGCTGCTGACGCTCCGGCCTGTCCTCCCGAATCCTTTTCTTCTGGTCGGTCTGATCCGCTCGGGGAAGGTTGGCATTTACTTCGGATTCCAGCTGGACCTCGCGCTCGGTCCACGCTTTGACTTCGGCAATGGTCTTAGGTTGGGCCAGCGCAAAGGAACGCAACCATTCTTTATGCCTCAGACCGGATCTGAGTGCCGTTATGACGGTCTCGTCCCGGTGCTCGGGCACTTCGAGGAGGGCGTTGTAGAAACGGGCAATATAGGCCTTGAAGGTTTCTTTGTCCCCGCTCTTGACCGTGAAGAGGTAGTCGATCGTGCGCTTCGGTCGACGGTTCCCTACGAAGTGGCCGAGGAACTGGGTGGCCAGCTCGCCGAAGGTTGAGATTGAGCGGGGCTCGAGCCCCCGGAACCAGTCCCGACCCGCGCGGATGAGGGTGGCCGGGAAGGCCCTGCACTGGGCGGCGTCGGAGTGATCTTGGAAGCTCATACCAGCGGTGAAAGCGTCCAAGTGGTCCTTCGGGTCAGTCTTCCCGTCGAATAGAGAGACCTTCGGGGGTTTGTTGCGCGAGGAGACGTGTACAGCGGGCAATTCCTTGGTGAATGGCCTCGTGAGCGAGTCGGAGGCATACTTAGCTCCGTCGCTCGAGGAGTGGGCTTCCTGGCGCATGCCCTCGATCTTCTTCTCGAGGGCGTCGAGCCGACCAAGGTACCTTGAGGAATCGGCACCTTGTGATTCCCGGGCCCCGCTGCGGGCGGACTGTGTATAGGAGTGGTCCCGGTTTCTCCTGATGAGGTGCCTCAGGTCCCGGGACGGGGAAGCCTTTGAATCGCCAGGGCGAGCCCCTTCCGTGCGTTCCTGCCAACCGCGATGGGGTCGGCCACGCTCGTGGACAGGAGAGGTGACCGACATTTCCTCAGGAGGGTAGGGGTAGTGTCACGCCCCGCTTCCCAAAATACGGAATACGAGGGGTAGACAAGGCCAGCCATGCTCCTACGGTCAAGAAAATGTCCTGCCGTAGTCACACTTCGGCTTCTAGTTTATCATGGTAAACAGTAAACGATGCGCAGGTAATGAGAAATGCAGTAACTGAAGGAAACAATATAAAGACTGACCTGAAGTGGAACAAATGAATGTAAATCGGGAAGGCAAGTCAAGAAGTCTGTGATGCACGTCTAGATCTGGTCCAAGCTAAATCTTCTCCTCACACTGAGCATGCATACTCAGGTCGTCAGAGCGACACAATAGCAATATAATGTATATAATCAAGTAACAGTTCTAACAGTGGTAATAGATATGAATAACAGTAAATCAATGACAGCATGAATATGAATGAGCAGAGATCAATGCAGCGGAAAAATAAAGCAGTATAACAATATGTCACGAATGTCAAGACAATATAGAATGAATGTAAATGACAGTAACCCTATCAGTCTCTAAGTCTCACTGCACAGGTCAATAAGCCTATCGTCAGTCCAAGTGTGAGAGTCAACCACTCGCGAGTGTCCTCCACCCAAGGGTAGAACCCAAGGGCAAGGGACCACGGGCCCAACATGTAACGAATATATCACGGTGTATATAGCACATACCCTGTAAATCTCCATATAACTCCCTAAATATATAAGCCGGCATGGGACTCCCGAGATTTTGTTGAATTCACACTTGAACCACCCCACACCCCGTGGTCTACATCAAACGCTAACCATAACCCTAAATACTAATCGATCCGTGACAAGTCTGCGCGAGAACTGGAGGCAGGACCTCCATCAAGCACGTCCCGACTAATACCTAAGATAAATGGCAGTGTCGGATGCCTTATCTGTGACATCCGTGCAAGCGCTTCCATAAGTGTCCCATACCACTTATAGTCACACGTACACGCATCCCACAGACGTCGACAATGCAATAGAATAAAAGGGACACTGATTGTGCACAAGTACGTATCACTTTCACTTAATCACGAATACACGAACACTGACGTACTTGCCACAATCAACACTAAAATCTAACACTGGGTAATTGCACGACATCACTGGATAATCACTACAATGATATAAATATGATATGATGCATGAACAGTATAAGAAGCACAACTAAGGTATCATAAAAACAACAGTCTATCACTTGCACGATTTATCATGAAACATATGTATATAATTTAGCGAAATGATAAACAGGTAGTAATTAATATGTTCAGTTAGCTATCCATCTAATTTGGTTTCGAGCCAAACGGGTTTCTGGATCATTAGTTATAACTGTTTCATTTTAAGCGCACGCGGCTGGAAATCCAGTTTCAGAATCAGGAATCCATTTCGCAACGCATTTTAACCCTGGTTGGGATCATAATTTAGTGACGCTACAGTTGGATGAATTCTAGGGTTTTCAGTAAAGGTTTCAACGCAACAAACGGATCTTCAATCGCGTCTGTACGTTAGGAGTTATAGTCTGTTTAATATCAACATGTCAATTCTGATTCTGCTGGGACTGTTATGTGTCCCGATCTTCTAAATTACAGATTAAATATCAAACGGTAACGAAACAGGATGAAATCAAATGTGTTGTCTAGCTAACAGATTTACCTACAATAAGCAATGGAGTTCCGCAACCTACAAGTTAAGGAAATTCTATGGTATCCAGTACGGAACAGCAAGCAATGATTGGAGTAGCTCTGGACTGCAGTCCAGAGTCGCACTCCAATCCGAATATCATCACAGTTTAATTACAGAAATGTCCGGGAACTAGCATAGGGTTAAGGTTCGTCGTGTTGGCTTCGATTTGAGCCTTCGAACGCACCATTCTAATATGTATATGATTTATGATGAATTTAACTATTTTCAGGTACGGTAAAATTTCAGTTTTACGGTTAAACTTGGGGGCAGATGTTTTAGTCGTTAACAGTCAAATTATCCAACGAAATTCACACATTATGTTCATAACCCTACGGGCCAACCTACACCATTTAGTTCCGTCAATTTTGATAATGTTTTCATAAGGGAACAAGCATCGAACAGATACAGCACATAATAGTTTTAGACTCGTGACTTTATAATCTAGGCATTTAACAATCATAACTTAAATAAAATAGCATGTAAGCAAGTAAAAACTTGCCTGGAATGTCTAGGGGTTGTATGGCAGTAGCGGCAACGACCGAGGCAGCAGAGATCGATGACGTATGGAATGTGCTCGATGAAATGACCGAGGGCTTAGCTTGCTTGAGTTGGCTTAGGGCTTGAGCTCGGCTCCTCGATGTATTAGCTCAGTGCTGAAGCTTCAGAGGAGGTAGGCCGCCGGTGGTCTCGACGGCAAGGGGTCATGGATTGCAGAGGGTCGTCACTGGTGGTGAGGCAGTTGCCGCAAGGGGAGCTCGGGTGCGGGAAGGTGAGTGGGGGTAGTGAGTAAGTGAGAAGGAGAGAAGTTTGTAGAGAGGGAAAGAGAGAGGAAGGGAGAGAGGCTGAGTGTTAGAGAGAGATGAGAGAGTGAGAGAGTCGGCAGAGAGAGAGGGAGAGAGTGAGAGAGTCGGCAGAGAGAGAGAGTGAGAGAGAGAAATACAGAGAGGGAGAAGGGATCAGAGGAATGAGAGGTAGAAGGATTGAGAGAGAAAACGAGACAGAGTGAGAGAGCTGAGGGACGTGGGAGAGAAAGAGGACTGAGTGAGTGAGAGAGATTGTGACGATGACGACGACGAGGACGACGACGGCGTCGACGATGATGATGGGTCGGTGATGGTGCAGGTGAGTGAGTGCAGGGCTCTGTGGAGTGGAGAGAGCGGGAAGAGGGAGGAAGTGATCGGAAGTCGGGGAGTTGAGGATGACAATGATGATGTTGATGATGGGGCGAGGAGAGGGGCTCGGTGATGGGTGTGATGGCGTGAGTTCGAGAGTGAACAGGAAGGGAAGGAGAGAGAGCAATGATGGGAGTGAGTGATTGAGGGTGTAGTGTAGAGGGGAGAGGGTCGTGGGGGTGAAACGTGCGCGTCGTGGGGGTAACGGCAGCGATCGAGGGCGTGGGCGACGGCGGAGGAGACGGGTCGCGCGCGCACGAAGGAAAAAGCCGTTGGAGATTTTTGAAGAAGAAGGATGAACAGTGCGGGTCGGGTGAGGGAGTGAAGCGGGCGTGGGCTGAAGGAGGAGTTGGGCCAAGAAAAATTTTAAGGAATTTAACTAAAGAATAGATGTGGGCCGAGCCTGCAAAGCAAAAGTAAATTTAAAAGAAAAAGAGACATGGGCCGGGCTCAGGGAAATTAAAGAGTTAAAAGGATTATAGGAAATGAAATAGAGGGCCGGGCCAGTTAAATAAAATCATAATAAAGGAGATGAGAAGGGGCCGGCCGAGGAAAAAGAAATTAATTTGGAGGGGAAACGGGCCGAGCGTTGGGCTACTAAAGAAAATAAAAGGGAATAAAGTAACTAAGGGATATTCAATCAAAGAACGGGCCGAACCAAATGAAAAGAAATGGAGAAGATGGGCTGAACAGAATGAAACAGAGAATGGCTGAGGGAATCAAAGTTTAAGGAAAAATGTTTTGGGTTTCAAAAATGAATAATGGGATTTAGAGAGAAATAAAATTTATAGGTAAAATAAATAAAATCATAAAATAATAAAATACGGATTTAGACGTAGAAGAAAAACTGGGTATTACATCATACCACCCTTACAAAAATTTCGTCCTCGAAATTTAAAAGAAACAACTAGCTATAGATAATAAGCGAAGAGTTATCACCTCGAAAACTAGTACATGTTGATTTCCTTAAAAAAAAAACGGGTAGGCAAGTTTTGAAGGTACGTACATATATATAAGAATCCCCTTGCAAAAGATAGGCCTAAGAGGTATAATGTAGGAACACTATAAGGGCAACTACAAATATACGGGAACATAGATAACAATGACGAATACTAATAATCAAAGTGTGCTCGATAAAATCGAGACTCAAATATGTGCACCTCTAGGTTTATCAAAAATTTAGCAGAAAGAAAATAATAATGATAAGGTTCAACCCTTTATAATAGTAACCATAGACACAAATTCCCAAAATAAATTAACGACAATAAAGCAGTGGAAAAATTTGTCGGTAGGTTAAAACACTTTAGGAAAAGGTATCGATAGAATCGGTTTAAAATAATTTAGGAAACTTATATAGTGAAAATAGGGAAACATGGAACAAAATATACGCAGTTCAAGGTTGCGCTACTAAAAAGAATAATAATAATGCACTCAAAATACATAGAACGGGGTAATCAATAACACGTACTTTTAGAAAAAAGCAAAATACTAAAACTACATTTTAGAATAATAGTGCCCCTAAATGTAGTCGGGGTAACACGGAAAAGCATAAGTGTGTCCAAGTTTAGGTAGGGTAGAGATTACAATGGGATGCGGCTGATACAAAGGTCGAAGGATGACGGCTTTAGGCTGAAGATCAAGGAGACTGGGATAGGGTCAGCACAGAAAGTAATGGAGTGTAACGAAAGGACTACAAGGTAAAAATATGGGGAGACTAACGATCGGTAAATCCTATAAACCAAGAATTTGAAAAGCCAATGAACTCGATAATTCATAAGGAAAGTCCTCCTCCCAGAAGGATCTCAAACAGGGTACATACGAAGGATGAATCTTTTAAAAGATCGGGGTGTGATATTGCTTATTCTGAGTGAGGGTTAAGGCAATGTAAGGAGTAGGAGTGGACAGATCTCAGTATGAAGAATAATTGTATATGAGCAATAATCAAGTATTAAGTGAACAAATAATCAAAAGGTTTACGAATTTAGAAGATTTATTTCATTCAAGAAAATTCGAAACAAGACATTCTCAAGGACGAAAAGTGGCCCTAAACTATACATATTTTATTTGGCCAGCAAGACAACATCAAGAGAAATTCCGTCAGTCGTGGTTGTGGAGATTCAGCAGGTTGCGGTAGGCTCGTGCGCTCAGGTAGGGGCGTCCATTTCCAAATCGCCTCGCGGGCATCGCCATTAGAAGTTCTTCCTCAGCAGGGTCTCGATCTTCTGGTTCTTCATCCTCAGATGGAACTTCTTCATCGAGGTCCGATCCCATGTGGTTTTCTTCTTCTACATTCTCTTCCATGGGATTTTCCCCCACTTGGTTTTCTTCCATCGGTTCTCCCTCGGGGTCTTCATCGGGATCTTCCTCTATCGGGTCTTCCTCTACAGGGTTCTCTTCGGGATCTCCTTCTTCTTCGTCGGAATCAGCTAACGCGTTAAACTCTGGGGCGACTACTCCTTCATCCTCTGAGTCGTTGTTTCCGAAGTTGGCATGGGGACCGTTGATCTCGTCATCAGGACTCATCAGTATGCGATCTACAGAAACGCATGACTGTGCATCCTCATCTAGATGCGGCGCTGCTCCAGGGTGGGCCATGGTCTGAAGAGAAAGTCATGATTAGATAGTGGAATATATCAAGAGATAAAGCTCAGGGTATGAAGTATAGGTATATATGCGGTTGCAGGAACTGAACGTTAGGATAGAAAATACTGTGATAATGAATAGAATTTGGCATAGAGAAAGCATGAGAATGATACATATATTATGATTCAAATTTTATTTCATTCAACTAAAAGTTCGACGGATACAAAGGTTCAAATGGAAGGAAATGTTTATAAGAGGATGGCAACACAATACTAAAATTGGAAAACATAAAATTCTTCTTTGATCACTAGACCGTTGCATCCTCGTCACGCAAATTGAATCCTATGCTGGATCCGTTTTATCCTCGAAGCGCGAACTACGCAATAATCCTCACTTGGCAGAAGTGGGGAGTGTGGGCGACTCTCCTCCTTGTAGTTCCTTCCTTTCTGGGCAACCGTTGATGAGATGTTTGTTGGACCCGCATATCAGACATTTCCCTTGGGCGCGGCGACAATCCTTCTGAAGATGTCCTGACCTCTTACAATACCCACAACATGGGGTCTTCTGCTGCTTCTGTCGCGGGGAAACAAATTGGCGTTTCATCTTCTTCTCTTTTCCTCGTCTAATAGGGATCCCTTTATGATATGAGACTACTCCCGCTGGGGTCTGACTCATCTGTCTTCTCCGCCCTTCAGCTAACAAGTCGTTCGTTCGCTCCTGGGCTTCCTTCTGACCTTGCAGCACACTAGGGATTTCGACAGTCTGATTCTGGGGAGTGGATAAAGATGAAGAGTCGTTGGAAGACATAATCCTGAAACAACAATTTCGAGAATGATATGAGTCACACGCTAAGTGAATCAATATATGATATGGATAGGACAAGGAAACAAAATTTGATGGATGGACAAGGATTCAAGAATATCAGAGATGCTGAATTTATTATAAGTGGGGAATCAACTATATGATTTTAAGTTACATTGATTAGATTACGGTAGTGCAATTGCAACCACGTACCCTTATCAAGTCACCCGAAACCATAGCGAATAGATAGCTGAACACACGATGTGAATATGGATCAAGAGTGACAAGTGTACAATCTAGACCGAGGGACGTCTTAGATTGCCAAACCAAACACGGAAAACTGCAATCCCAAACGATGCAAAACCTGGGCTCTGATACCAACTAAACCATGTCACGCCCCGCTTCCCAAAATACGGAATACGAGGGGTAGACAAGGCCAGCCATGCTCCTACGGTCAAGAAAATGTCCTGCCGTAGTCACACTTCGGCTTCTAGTTTATCATGGTAAACAGTAAACGATGCGCAGGTAATGAGAAATGCAGTAACTGAAGGAAACAATATAAAGACTGACCTGAAGTGGAACAAATGAATGTAAATCGGGAAGGCAAGTCAAGAAGTCTGTGATGCACGTCTAGATCTGGTCCAAGCTAAATCTTCTCCTCACACTGAGCATGCATACTCAGGTCGTCAGAGCGACACAATAGCAATATAATGTATATAATCAAGTAACAGTTCTAACAGTGGTAATAGATATGAATAACAGTAAATCAATGACAGCATGAATATGAATGAGCAGAGATCAATGCAGCGGAAAAATAAAGCAGTATAACAATATGTCACGAATGTCAAGACAATATAGAATGAATGTAAATGACAGTAACCCTATCAGTCTCTAAGTCTCACTGCACAGGTCAATAAGCCTATCGTCAGTCCAAGTGTGAGAGTCAACCACTCGCGAGTGTCCTCCACCCAAGGGTAGAACCCAAGGGCAAGGGACCACGGGCCCAACATGTAACGAATGTATCACGGTGTATATAGCACATACCCTGTAAATCTCCATATAACTCCCTAAATATATAAGCCGGCATGGGACTCCCGAGATTTTGTTGAATTCACACTTGAACCACCCCACACCCCGTGGTCTACATCAAACGCTAACCATAACCCTAAATACTAATCGATCCGTGACAAGTCTGCGCGAGAACTGGAGGCAGGACCTCCATCAAGCACGTCCCGACTAATACCTAAGATAAATGGCAGTGTCGGATGCCTTATCTGTGACATCCGTGCAAGCGCTTCCATAAGTGTCACATACCACTTATAGTCACACGTACACGCATCCCACAGACGTCGACAATGCAATAGAATAAAAGGGACACTGATTGTGCACAAGTACGTATCACTTTCACTTAATCACGAATACACGAACACTGACGTACTTGCCACAATCAACACTAAAATCTAACACTGGGTAATTGCACGACATCACTGGATAATCACTACAATGATATAAATATGATATGATGCATGAACAGTATAAGAAGCACAACTAAGGTATCATAAAAACAACAGTCTATCACTTGCACGATTTATCATGAAACATATGTATATAATTTAGCGAAATGATAAACAGGTAGTAATTAATATGTTCAGTTAGCTATCCATCTAATTTGGTTTCGAGCCAAACGGGTTTCTGGATCATTAGTTATAACTGTTTCATTTTAAGCGCACGCGGCTGGAAATCCAGTTTCAGAATCAGGAATCCATTTCGCAACGCATTTTAACCCTGGTTGGGATCATAATTTAGTGACGCTACAGTTGGATGAATTCTAGGGTTTTCAGTAAAGGTTTCAACGCAACAAACGGATCTTCAATCGCGTCTGTACGTTAGGAGTTATAGTCTGTTTAATATCAACATGTCAATTCTGATTCTGCTGGGACTGTTATGTGTCCCGATCTTCTAAATTACAGATTAAATATCAAACGGTAACGAAACAGGATGAAATCAAATGTGTTGTCTAGCTAACAGATTTACCTACAATAAGCAATGGAGTTCCGCAACCTACAAGTTAAGGAAATTCTATGGTATCCAGTACGGAACAGCAAGCAATGATTGGAGTAGCTCTGGACTGCAGTCCAGAGTCGCACTCCAATCCGAATATCATCACAGTTTAATTACAGAAATGTCCGGGAACTAGCATAGGGTTAAGGTTCGTCGTGTTGGCTTCGATTTGAGCCTTCGAACGCACCATTCTAATATGTATATGATTTATGATGAATTTAACTATTTTCAGGTACGGTAAAATTTCAGTTTTACGGTTAAACTTGGGGGCAGATGTTTTAGTCGTTAACAGTCAAATTATCCAACGAAATTCACACATTATGTTCATAACCCTACGGGCCAACCTACACCATTTAGTTCCGTCAATTTTGATAATGTTTTCATAAGGGAACAAGCATCGAACAGATACAGCACATAATAGTTTTAGACTCGTGACTTTATAATCTAGGCATTTAACAATCATAACTTAAATAAAATAGCATGTAAGCAAGTAAAAACTTGCCTGGAATGTCTAGGGGTTGTATGGCAGTAGCGGCAACGACCGAGGCAGCAGAGATCGATGACGTATGGAATGTGCTCGATGAAATGACCGAGGGCTTAGCTTGCTTGAGTTGGCTTAGGGCTTGAGCTCGGCTCCTCGATGTATTAGCTCAGTGCTGAAGCTTCAGAGGAGGTAGGCCGCCGGTGGTCTCGACGGCAAGGGGTCATGGATTGCAGAGGGTCGTCACTGGTGGTGAGGCAGTTGCCGCAAGGGGAGCTCGGGTGCGGGAAGGTGAGTGGGGGTAGTGAGTAAGTGAGAAGGAGAGAAGTTTGTAGAGAGGGAAAGAGAGAGGAAGGGAGAGAGGCTGAGTGTTAGAGAGAGATGAGAGAGTGAGAGAGTCGGCAGAGAGAGAGGGAGAGAGTGAGAGAGTCGGCAGAGAGAGAGAGTGAGAGAGAGAAATACAGAGAGGGAGAAGGGATCAGAGGAATGAGAGGTAGAAGGATTGAGAGAGAAAACGAGACAGAGTGAGAGAGCTGAGGGACGTGGGAGAGAAAGAGGACTGAGTGAGTGAGAGAGATTGTGACGATGACGACGACGAGGACGACGACGGCGTCGACGATGATGATGGGTCGGTGATGGTGCAGGTGAGTGAGTGCAGGGCTCTGTGGAGTGGAGAGAGCGGGAAGAGGGAGGAAGTGATCGGAAGTCGGGGAGTTGAGGATGACAATGATGATGTTGATGATGGGGCGAGGAGAGGGGCTCGGTGATGGGTGTGATGGCGTGAGTTCGAGAGTGAACAGGAAGGGAAGGAGAGAGAGCAATGATGGGAGTGAGTGATTGAGGGTGTAGTGTAGAGGGGAGAGGGTCGTGGGGGTGAAACGTGCGCGTCGTGGGGGTAACGGCAGCGATCGAGGGCGTGGGCGACGGCGGAGGAGACGGGTCGCGCGCGCACGAAGGAAAAAGCCGTTGGAGATTTTTGAAGAAGAAGGATGAACAGTGCGGGTCGGGTGAGGGAGTGAAGCGGGCGTGGGCTGAAGGAGGAGTTGGGCCAAGAAAAATTTTAAGGAATTTAACTAAAGAATAGATGTGGGCCGAGCCTGCAAAGCAAAAGTAAATTTAAAAGAAAAAGAGACATGGGCCGGGCTCAGGGAAATTAAAGAGTTAAAAGGATTATAGGAAATGAAATAGAGGGCCGGGCCAGTTAAATAAAATCATAATAAAGGAGATGAGAAGGGGCCGGCCGAGGAAAAAGAAATTAATTTGGAGGGGAAACGGGCCGAGCGTTGGGCTACTAAAGAAAATAAAAGGGAATAAAGTAACTAAGGGATATTCAATCAAAGAACGGGCCGAACCAAATGAAAAGAAATGGAGAAGATGGGCTGAACAGAATGAAACAGAGAATGGCTGAGGGAATCAAAGTTTAAGGAAAAATGTTTTGGGTTTCAAAAATGAATAATGGGATTTAGAGAGAAATAAAATTTATAGGTAAAATAAATAAAATCATAAAATAATAAAATACGGATTTAGACGTAGAAGAAAAACTGGGTATTACAGGTAGCGAGGAGGCTCGAGGCGAGGCTCCCTGGCGGCGGATCTCGGCGTGGAGCCCTGGGGCGCCCAGCGGGCCTCAAGGAGCACCGGTTCGAAGGACCGGTGGCGAGGGGACGCAGCCTGCTGATAGTTGGCCGTCTAGACAGGGGCGGAGCCTTCTAGCGGCGGAGGTGCAGCAATCTGTGGCCCGGGCGCGGTCGTTTGGACACGGACGAGGGCTTCTACGATGGATTGCAGGCGATCTATCCGGCCTGCGAGGGCGTTGATTACGGTCATGGGGGAAGGCTCGTCCTCGCCTTCGGTGAGTGGAAGGCGGCGGCTGGTACCGGGGTCCCCAGGATGGTCGTCCGACATGAGAGAGGAGATAGGAAGGTCAACTTTGTGTTTTGGGGAATTGGTTTCCCACAGACGGCGCCAACTGATGGAACTCCTTTTTGGGCCTCCGTCGGATGTTGTCTTCCGTTGATCTCGAGGTAAACTGAGTCGATTGTCCTTTGTGACGTATGGGTCTCAATGGGTTTTGTGAGGACAAGATGGGATGAGCGGGATGCCGCCGTGTACCTGCAAATAAGTCCCGAGGCGGTTTGGTACCACTGAGGACCCTCTGACGCTCAAGTTAGTGACAATATCCGAGCAGAGTAATGGTGTAAGTGTAAAGAATGGCTTACTAGACCCCTCTGTGATGAGGGTTTATATAGTGGCGGCAGCACGCAGCAGCAGGCGCGAGAATCTCACCGGCAGTTATGCTCCCGACGTCAAACCCGCGTGATAAGCGGATCGCCCGTTTATGGGGATTGCAATGGCGTGGAACGTGGGATTTTGCTGGCGGAGAATCTGCGCATGGCGAGATTCGCGGAGCGGCGGTTACGCTTGCGAGCGGTGGGCTTGGTCGGTCGGAGGGACCGAGGAAGATGGCCTCGGCGGGCGAGCTCGGGAAAGAGCGGGAGGGCCGAGGCATCTTGGTCTTGTGGCAGCTCGGGGTGAGCTGAGTGGCCGAGGAGGCACATTCACAGAGGGCCCCGAAGTGGGCCAGCTTGTGCTCGCAGGTCGGGCACAGGGTGGCCTGGTCGGCCCTTGTGGGCCCTTTCTTCTGAGCCCTAGGACACGTCATCTGCCATGTGTCCCGATCTTGGAGGTCGCCAATATCGAGCATTATCAGTTGGGATTCACAAATGGCTAGTTAGACGAGTCAACTCGCAAATCGCCGTGGCAAAGTGTAACATTTTAGAAAAATTTAAATGGTGCTTTAGAAATCTTGAATAATGATAAAAGAGTTTTATTAAGATTTTGGTATTTATTTGTAAAAGTAGTTATTTGTATAAGGTATATATATATATGTAGGAGGTATTTATTTTGTTATAAAAGAGAGAAGGTATGGTATATGTTAGGGTTGCATGATACCTTCACAAACATCACACCATACCCTACACCCTCATGCTTACACCTCCTCCTTGAACCCTTTACACCTCCTCCTCCTTTTCTCTTATAATATTTATGGTTCTTGTCAATTATAAACTGAAAATATTCACTTCCTTTAATCCCCACGTCAAACCTTGGTCACCCTTCACAAAATCACAAAGAATTGATAATTTCTTCACACAACTTGTTCAAAACTTCAAGCTAAAATCAACACAACTCCAAGAAGCCTCAAGTAGATATCTCAAGAGCTGAACTTCCTTGGTGATTCATCCAAATAGGTAAAAATCTTTCTTTTTCAGTTTATCAAAGTGTTAAAGTTTCTGGATTCTATGATTGATACCAGAAAAATGGGTTTTTTTTGTAAGGTTTTAGTGTTCAAATCAAATCTGGGATGAACTAAGACCTTTATAAAATATTTAGCATATAGAATTAACCTGGTAGGATCACCAGAAAACACCCACAGAAGCACGGACCCCTAACTCATTGTTCAAACCGCAAATTGCGGGTAAAAGGAGTTTATTTGTGACCAAGTTTTAGAATTTAGGCGAGTCTTGGTCTGGAACTAATAGAATAAGCCTGTTTTATACTCGGTTTTTCCTAATATCCCCTTAGTCAATCTGGGAGTGTTTTAGTGTAGTTTTGATAGTGTTTTACGGTTTTTAAACTTGCGTATCCGTATTTACAATTCTGGTTTTGGTGGATTTGATAGAGTAGCGATACCGGGAGGGTAATTCCTTGTTGCTAGCAATCGCCTAGCTTTTGTTGGCCATAAGTTCTAACCTATGGACAATTTGATATATCGGTTCCGATATGATTTCTTATGTGCGTTACGTGATTGTATGAATGCTAGGTTTCATTACGGAGACCTCCAAGGCGGCAAGAATGCGCAAGACGATTGTCGGATACGACTAACGCGATCGGACACTGTGAGTAGATTATATCTACGAGTCGGGAAATCAGGTAGATAGCGTATAGCACCCCCGTGAAACATATTGCTTATAATATCATTGAAATTGCATAAGATACATGACGTGTATGTTTAGATTTGGAGGATATGTAATGTATTCTGTTAGTATCATTTAGTAGAATCATCATAGATACACTTGGTAGAACACGAGCACAAATACTAATAATTGCCATGTTACACAATCACAAACTCGCATGTTACACTACACATCATTAGTACTGCCATGCCACGTAGAATCGCCTTACTTATATATCATAGTAGAATTGACATTATAGTAGGATTATGCTATTATACGAGTTAAATTGGGTGCGCGTATGAGAGTAGATGTCTGTACGTATTGTTGGGCGAGTACGCGACTGGAGTTCTGTACTGGTCGCCGTGTGTGTACGTGATACGAGATGTCCGTACTGATCGTTGTGCGTATGCATTGACAAGATGTCCGCATCGGTCGTTGTGTGCGTATGTAAACTTGAGATCCGTACGAATTGCGAGGTGAGTGTAGACTTGAGGTCCGCACTACTATTGCCGTGTGTTGGGTACGTAAATTAGATATCCGTACCGATCATTATTATTATTGTCACGCCCCGCTTCCCAAAATACGGAAAACGAGGGATGACTAGGCCAGCCATGCTCCTATGGTCAAGGAATCATTCCGCCGTAGTCACACTTCGGCTTCTAGCATTACATGGTAATCAGTAAACACAGCGCAGCAGTAAAGGAAACACATCACAAAAATATTACATCGAATTCCATTGTTCACAAATTAGAAATAAACAAGAAGAGCTACTAACCAAGTTCAATTACACGATCTCTTTAGGGAAAGCAGAAAAGGAGGAAAAGATACTCCAGACTAGATCTCCATCAGTTCAAAAGGCACATCCGACCCCTGTGCTTGTTCTTCCCCGAGGCCTGAGCATGCATACTCAGGTCGTCAGAGCGACGTAATAGCAATTTTTATATTAATGACATGAAACATACAAGTACGATAATAACAATGAAAGTAAAATGCTGATAATTGCTATGTCACTAAATGATGCAAAGTATGATCTATGTCCCTATCAGTCTCTAGGTCATGTTTGAAATCGTATAGTGGAAAAGAGGATCATGTTTAACAGGAGTCTCGTACATACCCGAGACAACGGCCCACACGCCCGGGACATAACCCTGTCAGCCGGATCGCTAGATCCTACCTAATATATATATCACTGCTCGAATGATCATCCTCTAAAACACGGTCCCGCTAAATACGATACCCTTTCCACTTCGATTTCCCATTTTTCCCCAGGTTTACACTATTGATGATTATGATTTAGTCGTGTACAAGTATACCAATAGCACGGTTTTGTCACTGTTCACTGTATTAATCACTGTCATGAATCATTCACTTTCCATTGGTGTACTTGACACTCCTAAACCAATATCATTCACGCACAATAATACAATGTCCACTGAATAATAACGCGCACTAACACTATGTATATGTCAATTGGGTAAGGTATGTGTATTTATGCAGTTAACAAGTCATGTATGATATGAACCAATATGCACGTCATAAGCTTACAAAAATTGCAGTAATTCATATGTACAGAATTCAGCGAAATGATACAAATACGATAACAAGTACACTCTGTCAGCAGTTCATCAAAATTAGTTTCAGTTCAGTCGGGTTTCTGCTATCCAAGTTACAGTCATTTCAATTTAAGTGCTCGCTGCAGGAAATTCAGTTTCTAAACTGAACTTCCGCTTCGCGACACGATTTTCATCCAGTTGGGATCAGAATTTAGCGACACTACAGTTGAATGAAATCTAGTCTTTCTAATAGGGTTTTCAACGCAATATACTTTTTCTCAATCGCGTATGTACATCAAAAGTTATACACTGTTCAACACTAGTATGTCAATTCTATTTCTGTTTGGGACTGTTATACGGCCTGATCTTTTAAATTGCAGTTTAAATAACAAACGATGATATAACGGGGTGAAATCACTTGCGTTAGTTATATAACAGATTCATCTTTAATAAACTGCAGAGTTCCCGCAACATACGAGTTCAGGAAATATGGTAGTAAACATTACGAGGCAGAAAACAATAACCAGAGTTGCTCTGGACTGCAGTCCAGAGCCGCTCTTCGAACCAATTCTCATCATAACTTCAGTACAGAAACCATTAAAAACTTTCATAGGGTTACAGGTCGTCGAGTCTTCTTCGATTTAAACCCACGAATGCATCATTTCAATATGTACACAATTTATGGTGATTTTAACAATTTTCAGACGCGGGAAATTCCCAGTTTTTACGGGTGTATTTGGGGGTGTTCGTTTAAGTCGTTAACAGTCATATTTTCCAGTGAAATTTCTACACAAGGTTCATTGCCAGACGGGCCAGAATATGCAATCGAGTTTCGTCAAATTAAATGAAGATTTTCATTGGGATCTTGCATCGAACAGTTATGTCGTATAATTTATCGTGAATTGTAAACATGGAATTAATATAATTTTAGCTTGTAACGGATTTAATTTAGCATGTAGCAAGTAGGGTACTTGCCTGGAGACGTTTTAGCGATGCACGGCAGCGGCAGCGGCATGAATGCGCGACGAACGGCGCGGCTAGGGTGCGTGGCCTCGGCTCGCGATTCGGTTTCGTCGTCGGAGTTGTCCCGGGAACGACTCGTGGTCACTGGAAGCGGAGGGGGTGCTCTGTGGATCTTTGTAAGTGCGCTGGGGTCGACGATGTCGCTCCGGCGACGGGCACAGTGGGTGTTGGAGCTGTGGGTTTTGGAGAGAGAGGGGGGGTAATGGGCTCGGGTTTGTAGGTTTTGGAGGTGTTGGTGATGCTGATGAGGTGTAGGGGTGTCGACTGAGGCGGTTCAGGGCAGTGGGGGCTCGCCGGCGTTGAGTGCGAGGGAGTGGCCGAGATGGGTGCAGAGGAGCTCGGGGCGGCTGAAGGTGCAGGGGCTCGGTGAGGGGTGAGTCAGGGGCTCTGTTGGTGGAGAGGAGTGAGCGAGGGAGAATGAATGAGGGGGTCGCAGGAGTTTCGTCGTCGTCATCGGAGGGAGTTGAGCGAGGTGAGGGATTCCGAGACAGTGGGTTTTCTGGAGAGTGAGAGGGAGTGAGGAGTAAGGGGAAGCGAGGGTTTGAGGTTGAGGGACTCGGGGGAGTTATGGTCGAGGTCGTGGGTCGTGGGGCAACGGCACAGCGACGTGGCCGCGTGGGTCGGCGCAAAATGTGAGCGGGAAAAAGTTTACATTGGGGAAGAGGGAGGTTATAGAGCGGGTCGAGTCGGGTGAAGCGGGCGCGGGTAGGGGATGTGGGCTTCAGGGATGCTGGGCCGGGAAGTTTATTATGTTTTAATTTATTTTAAAAATTCCTTTGGGCTGAGGAATTATGGCTGGGCCGATGGGGAAGGGCCGGGGGATTTAAAGCTTGGGCTGGGGACCTTTTAAAAGGGAAATTGATTTATTTTGTGTTTTAATTAATTGTTTGGGCTTGCTTAGGTTTTAAGGGTTCAGGAAAAATTTAAATACTGAAAAACCTAACAGCGGTTTCACACAAAAAAAATTCGAGAGGAGAGGGAACATCGGGGCACTAGGAAAATAGAAAAACTTTTATTGATGGGAACGGGGATTTACATCATACCCCCCTTACAAAAATTTCGTCCTCGAAATTCAACAAGGATACAAAGAAACAAATTACTAAACAAAGAGATGTGGAAAATGAGCACGGATATCTTCCTCCCGCTCCCAGGTGGATTCTCCTGGGGAACGACCGCCCCAAGACACTCGGACTAACGGAATGACCTTGTTCTTCAGCACTTTCTCTCTGAGGTCGAGGATGGTAATGGGCTGCTCCTCGTATGATAGATCGATACCCAAAACTAGCTCCGAATAGTCCAGGACATGGTTCTCATCCCGAACATAACGCCGCAACTGTGACATGTGAAAGGTATTGTGTACACCAGCTAGCGATGGAGGCAAGGCAAGTCGGTAGGCCACCTCTCCTACTCGCTCTAACACCTCAAAAGGTTTGATGAAACGGGGACTGAGCTTTCCGCGACCTCTGAACCTGATAACTCCATGGGTAGGGGAAATCTTCAGGAACACATGATCTCCGACTTCAAATTCTAGTGCCCTCCTGCTGGTATCTGCCCAACTCTTCTGTCGATCCTGAGCCGTCTTAATACACTGCCAGATCATTTGGACCTTATCGACTGTCTGATCAATAAGCTCGGGACCCAGTAATCTTCGCTCTCCCACATCATCCCAACACACTGGGGATCGATACTTCCGCCCGTAAAGCGCTTCGAAAGGAGCCATCTGGATGCTAGCCTGGTAACTGTTGTTATAGGAAAACTCGACTAGATGCAGATGGTCTTCCCAAGAACCCTGAAAGTCCAACATGCAGGCCCTCAACATATCCTCGAGCATCTGAATCGTACGCTCAGACTGTCCGTCCGTTTGCAGGTGATAAGCTGTACTGAACTTGAGGCGGGTACCCAAACTCTCCTGTAAGCTCCTCCAGAAGTGCGACACGAATCTGGTGTCTCGATCTGACACAATGCTGACTGGAACTCCGTGAAGTCGCACTATCTCCTGCATGTATCTCTCTGCCAGTGACTCTGTCGACTGTCCCACTCGGAATGGTAGGAAGTGTGCAACTTTCATGAAGCGATCGACGATAACCCAAATGGCGTTATTGCCCCTAGGGCTCCGTGGTAAGGCCATCACGAAGTCCATGGTAATGTGCTCCCACTTCCATTCTGGTATCGGAAGCGGTTGTGACAATCCCGCTGTCCTCTGATGCTCCGCCTTCACTTGCTGGCATACCAAGCACCTGGATACGAACCTCGCAATTTCCAGCTTCATCCCGTTCCACCAAAAATGCTGCTTTAGATCCCGATATATCTTCGTACCTCCCGGATGCACAGAATAAGCTGAACTATGCGCTTCAGTCAGTACCTCTTCTCGAACATCTCCCTTGAGTACGCAGAGTCTGCTACCAAATCTCAAAGAGCCATCTTCATGTATGATTAAAGTCCGATCTCATCCCGGCTTCTACTTGTGCTCTGAACTTTTGCAATCGAGGATCATCTGATTGTGCAGTCTTAATGCGATCCACAAGGGAAAACTGCACCTGTAGTTGCCAAAATTGACTGAGTGCGCTCGGTGTAACGACTTCAAGCTCGAGTTTCTGAAAGTCCTCAATAATGCTCCTATGACTGGTCAACATCATGTCCGCTGGCTTGTGACTGAGAGCATCTGGCACAACATTTACTTTCCCCGGGTGGTATTGAAGGTCCAAGTCATAATCTGCCATCAGCTCTAGCCAACGGCGCTGCCTCATGTTTAGTTCCTTCTGAGTGAAGACGTACTTCAGACTTTTATGATCCGTGTACACCTCCACCTTCTCGCCCAATAGATAATGCCTCCAAATTTTCAACGCAAACACCACTGCAGCTAACTCCAAGTCATGCGTAGGATAGTTCTTCTCGTGATTTCTCAGCTGTCGAGAGACGTAAGCAACCACTCGGCCGTGCTGCATCAGAATGCAACCTAATCCCTTCCCTGAGGCATCACTATGTATCACCAAACCACCGGAATCATCTGGTACTATAAGAATAGGCGCCGTGGTTAGCTTCTGCTTCAGTGTGTCAAATGCCTGTGTACACTCCTCTAACCACGCAAATGGTACATCCTTCCGTGTCAGCCTCGTCAACGGTTCAGCGATTCTTGAGAAGTCTTGGACAAACCTCCGATAATAACCTGCCAATCCCAGAAAGCTCCTGATCTCGGCCACTGACTTCGGCGTTGGCCAATCTCTGTCAGATTCTATCTTTGCCGGGTCGACTGAGATGCCTTCGCCCGAAACGATGTGTCCCAAGAACTGAACCTTGTCGAGCCAGAATTCGCACTTGCTTAATTTCGCATACAGCTTCTCTTCTCGAAGAATTTGTAAAACCGTGCGCAAATGCTCAACATGCTCCTCCCGGGTCTTCGAGTAGACAAGTATGTCGTCGATAAATACAACGACAAACATGTCCAAGTACTTTGCAAACACCCTGTTCATCAAGTCCATGAATATCGCTGGAGCATTGGTAATGCCGAACGGCATCACAAGAAACTCATAATGTCTGTATCGGGTCCTGAAAGCCGTCTTGCATACATCTTCGGCTGCTACTCTGATTTGATGATATCCAGAACGGAGGTCCAACTTCGAGATTACCTTGGCCCCACTTAGCTGATCGAATAAGTCGTCGATGCGCGGAATTGGGTACTTGTTCTTTATGGTGACTTTGTTCAGCTCCCGATAATCTATACACATCCGCAGTGATCCATCCTTCTTCTTCACTAACAGTACTGGTGCACCCCACGGTGAAGCGCTCGGCCGGATAAATCCCTTCTCCAATAGTTCTTCAATTTGCTTCTTCAACTCCGCCAACTCAACCGGTGCCATTCTGTACGGGGCCTTGGATACCGGTGCCGTACCTGGAGTCAAATCGATCGAGAACTCCAAGATGCGTGGAGGTGGTAGACCTAGTAAATCTTCAGGAAATACGTCCAGAAAATCCCGAACAATCTCCGGGGCTGCGTTCTCATCAATCTCCATAGCTGTCAGCTTCTTTGGCTTGGCTCTATACTTGGCTGGTTCCAAAGATTCACTTCCGCCCTCGAAAATAAACTCCGGGTGATTGGGAATGCGGAAGATCACATTCCTCGCACGACAATTAATAACTGCATGGAAAGTACTCATCCAATCCATCCCGAGAATTGCGTCATAACTGCATGTCCCGATCAAGAGGAAATTCGCATAGAATTCCCTGCCACACACTACAACCGGACATGATCTACATTCTCGACTTGATATTATAATGCCATTACCCGTATGTATCTCCTAGCCCTTGATTAGTGGTTCATGTGGTATGGAGTGTGTATCAATGAAATGCTCAGATATGAAACAGTGCGATGCTCCAGAATCAAATAGTACTCTAGCTGGCAAGGAATGTACGAGTAGAGTACTTGTAACAACTTCTCCTGACGCCTCTGCCTGCTCGGCGGTCAAGGTGAAAGCCCGTCCCTGACTGCGACCTATAAAGGGTTGCCTCTGCTCCTGTGGCCTCTGCTGCTGCGGTCCAGAACCTCCCTGTATCTCTGCTCGCTCAGGACAACCGCTAATCCTGTGCTGACTGGATCTGCAAATCAAGCACCGTCCCTTGGCGCGGCGACAGTCCTTCTGGGTATGCCCATCTCTATTGCAGTAGCCGCAAACTATGTTACGTCTCTGGGGGCGATGCTGTGGCACGAATGGACGCTTCATTTGTGTCATTCCAGGCCTGTGAACCGGTATGGCTCCTCAAGAAGGTGCATGGGTACGTGCTGGAACGACTGGGGGCTTCTTAAACTTGTTGATCAATTGCTCCTGAATTCTCGCCGCGTTGAGTACCTGTGCAAAAGTCTGCAACTCTAGTGATGCGATCAACTGCTGCAGCTCGAAATCGAGTCCCTGTAAGAAGCGTCTGGCCCTGGTAGCCTATGAAGCGACCATGTATGGAGCAAATCGGCTTAGACGGTTGAACTCTGCCGCATATACATCCACGGGACGGCCATTCTGCTTCAGTAGAATGAATCTTTCCTCCATCTCCGCCTTGGCGGTAGAAGGGAAATAATGGTCCAGAAAGCACTCCTTGAATTTGCCTCATTCAATTGGTTTGTCTAATCTGCTTTCTTCCACTGACCACCATGTACGGGCTTCATCTTCCAATTGGATCTTTATCACGTTCACCCTATCTTCATCTGGTACCCTGGTGGCCGTCAGTAAGTTCTCCATGTTCACTAGCCATTGCTCGGCCTTTAATGGCTCGGCTAGCACTGTGAATGCAGCTGGATGCAACCTCCGGAAGTCTGATACGGTGCCAGCCCTGGCAGAGTAAGCTGGTGGAGCAGTGCCCTCGAAGGCGGTAATGAGTACGGAGGGTCCTCCTGCAGTGGTGATAGCCTTGAGTCCCTCGGCGAGTAAATCCGTCTTCTTCTCCTGAGCTTCGGCGAGAGAGGTCAGTGCGCTAAGTATTCTTTCCGTGCGATCCTGAGAACTTGAGTCCGAGGAGTGGTCGTTCGGGGACGTCATATCGCTGAAAGATTCAAAAGGATATGATTAGATTCAAGGAAGAAAATCAGGAATAGTGAAGCAAAAATAATGTAATACAGTATAGTTAATGTTATCCCTTGTTACTAAACATGTCTCTGATACCAACAAAACCATGTCACGCCCCGCTTCCCAAAATACGGAAAACGATGGATGGCTAGGCCAGCCATGCTCCTACGATCAAGGAATCATCCCGCCGTAGTCACACTTCGGCTTCTAGCATTACATGGTAATCAGTAAACACAGCGCAGCAGTAAAGGAAACACATCACTAAAATATTACATCAAATTACATTGTTCACAAATTACAAATAAAGCAGAAGAGCTACTAACCAAGTTCAATTACACGATCTCTTTAGGGAAAGCAGAAAAGGAGGAAAAGATACTCCAGACTAGATCTCCGTCAGTTCGAAAGGCACATCCGACTCCTGCGCTTGTTTTTCCCCGAGGTCTGAGCATACATACTCAGGTCGTCAGAGCAACGTAATAGCAATTTTTATATTAATGACATGAAACATACAAGTACGATAATAACAGTGAAAGTAAAATGCTGATAATCGCTATGTCACTAAATGATGCAAAGTATGATATGTGTCCCTATCAGTCTCTAGGTCATGTTTGAAATCGTATAGTGGAAAAGAGGATCATGTTTAACAGGAGTCTCGTACATACCCGAGACAACGGCCCACACGCCCGGGACATAACCCTGTCAGCCGAATCGCTAGATCCTACCTAATATATATATCACTGCTCGAATGATCATCCTCTAAAACACGGTCCCGCTAAATACGATACCCTTTCCACTTCGATTTCCCCTTTTTCCCCAGGTTTACACTATTGATGATTATGATTTAGTCGTGTACAAGTATACCAATAGCACGGTTTTATCACTGTTCACTGTATTAATCACTGTCACGAATCATTCACTTTCCATTGGTGTACTTGACACTCCTAAACCAATATCATTCACGCACGATAATGCAATGTCCACTGAATAATAACGCGCACTAACACTATGTATATGTCAATTGGGTAAGGTATGTGTATTTATGTAGTTAACAAGTCATGTATGATATGAACCAATATGCACGTCATAAGCTTACAAAAATTGCAGTAATTCATATGTTCAGAATTCAGCGAAATGATACAAATATGATAACAAGTACACTCTTTCAGAAGTTCATCAAAATTGGTTTCAGTTTAGTCAGGTTTCTGATATCCAAGTTACAGTCGTTTCAATTTAAGTGCTCGCTGCAGGAAATTCAGTTTCTGAACTGAACATCCGCTTCGCGACACGATTTTCATCCAGTTGGGATCAGAAGTTAGCGACACTACAGTTGAATGAAATCTAGGGTTTTCAATAGGGTTTTCAACGCAATAGACGGATTCTCAATCGCGTATTTACGTCAAAAGTTATACACTGTTCAACACTAGTATGTCAATTCTGTTTCATATTGGGATTGTTATACGTCCTGATCTTTTAAATTGCAGTTTAAATAACAAACGACGATATAACGGGGTGAAATCACTTGCGTTATTTAGCGAATAGATTCATCTTCAATAAACTGCAGAGTTACGCAACATACGAGTTCAGGAAATAAGGTAGTAAACATTACGAGGCAGAAAACAATAACCAGAGTTGCTCTGGACTGCAGTCCAGAGCCGCTCTTCGAACCAATTCTCATCATAACTTCAGTACAGAAACCATTAAAAACTTGCATAGGGTTACAGGTCGTCGAGTCGGATTCGATTTAAGCCCTCGAACACGTCATTTCAATATGTACACAATTTATGGTGATTTTAACAATTTTCAGACGCGGGAAATTCCCAGTTTTTACTGGTGTATTTGGGGGTGTTCGTTTAAGTCGTTAACAGTCATATTTTTCAGTGATATTTCTACACAAGGTTCATTGCCAGACGGGCCAGAATATGCAATCGAGTTCCGTCAAATTAAATGAAGATTTTCATTGGGATCTTGCATCGAACAGTTATGTCGTATAATTTATCGTGAATTGTAAACATGGAATTAATATGATTTTAGCTTGTAACGGATTTAATCTAGCATGTAGCAAGTAGGGTACTTTCCTGGAGACGTTTTGGCGATGCACGGCAGCGGCAACGGCACGAACGCGCGATGAACGGCGTGGCTACGGTCCGTGGCCTTGGCTCGCGATTCGGTTTCATCGTCGGAGTTATCCCGGGAACGTCTCGTGGTCACTGGAAGCGGAGGGCGTGCTCTGTGGATCTCTGTAAGTGCGCTGGGGTCGACGATGGTCGGCGGTGTCGCTCCGGCGACGAGCACAGTGGGTGTCGGAGCTGTGGGTTTTGGAGAGAGAAAGGGGGGTAATGGGCTCGGGTTTGTAGGTTTTGGAGGTGTTGGTGATGCTGATGAGGTGTAGGGGTGTCGACTGAGGCGGTTCAAGGCAGTGGGGGCTCGCCGGCGTCGAGTGCGAGGGAGTGGACGAGATGGGTGCAGAGGAGCTCGGGGCGGCTGAAGGTGCAGGGGCTCAGTGAGGGGTGAGTTAGGGGCTCTGTTGGTGGAGAGGAGTGAGCAAGGGAGGATGAATGAGGGGGTTGCAGGAAGTTCGTCGTCGTCGTCGGAGGGAGTTGAGCGAGGTGAGGGATCTCGAGACACTGGGTTTTCTGGAGAGTGAGAGGGAGTGAGGAGTAAGGGGAGGCGAGGGTTTGAGGTTGAGGGACTGGGGGGAGTTGTGGTCGAGGTCGCGGGTCGTGGGGCAACGACACAGCGACGTGGCCGCGTGGGTTGGTGCAAAATGTGAGCGGGAAAAAATTTACGTTGGGGAAGAGGGAGGTTAAAGAGCGGGTCGGGTCGGGTGAAGTGGGCGCGGGTAGGGGATGTGGGCTTCAGGGACGCTGGGCCGGGAAGTTTATTATGTTTTAATTTATTTTAAAAATTCCTTTGGGCTGAGGAATTGTGGCTAGGCCGATGGGGAAGGGCCGGGGGATTTAAAGCTTGGGCTGGGGACCTTTTAAAAGGGAAATTGATTTATTTTGGGTTTTAATTAATTGTTTGGGCTTGCTTAGGTTTTAAGGGTCCAGGAAAAATTTAAATACTGAAAAACCTAACAACGGTTTCACACAAAAATTTTACGAAAGGAAAGGGAACATCGGGGCACTAGGAAAATAGAAAAACTTTTATTGATAGGAACGGGGATTTACAATTATATAATGATATATCTAGTGGTCATCGTACGAGGTGAGATTTCCGTACTGGATGACATGATGATGAGGATTTACCGAATACAGCTTTATTGATTTTGACCCGTAGAGTCTTATTTTACCATGATGAGGAGATTATGATAGTCGGATTGTAACCCCTAATTTCAGAACAACGATTCGTTTCACATTTTTGAAAGAGATAATAAGGATGCGCAGTTGGATTTAAAAAGGGCAATTATATATTTGAAAACACCGCAGCCTCCTTATTTACAACTAACGTTTCATTATATTTTACAAAATATATATAGGGGGTTTGCTATATAAATTCATTTACTGTTCGTTTACGTTACGCTTACCATACATGTTATTCGCTTACGCGCTATTCATTTATCAGATATACTATGCTTACATTATCGGTCGTGTTACTGTTATTATATTCGCTGATGCTGTTATATACTATCCGCCTGTGCTATGACTAGTTCATACAGACAAAAAGGGATACGAGAATATGATGTGATATGATATCAATCTTGCGAGGTTGAGTGTGTGTGGAGGGGGGGAGAATATGAGAAAGAGGTTTATGATTCGGACACGATGGTTATGGCCGGGGATCCTTCACACACACACACACACACACACATATATATATATTTGTGATCACACACACATATATATATATATATATATATATTTGTAATCAATTCATGAATGATTGAGGGTAGTTGACACAGGATATCTCTACAGATATATTTGTGATCAATCCATGAAGGATTGAGGGTAGTTGGCACATGATGTCTCTACGGATATATATACGATGGGTCGATATAGATACCTTGCACTGTGATGAATATATTATATATATGTGAGGGATCGAGATAGATACCCTGCACTGATAAAATATATTATGCTGTATACATAGCAGCCGGACAGGACTGGTCCATGAGACAGTTTCTGACTAGTATTTTCATATATCGATACATACTGATGGTTTATAACGAGTTATAGTCTCCTATTTTCCATGTGCCTATGACGAGCACAGAAAATTTCAAAAGAAAACCCTTCTTAATCATTTTCAAATAAACAGAACGGGACATACAATTAAATGAAACACCTATTTTCTTCTTACATTAACGTTCGTTACGGGTGCCATGACATAGACATCATATAGTTATTTTGAAAAAATTTAACATACATATATCTTTCGACTACTTTTATTGGATTGCATAAAGATGTGTGCTATACATATTATAGCTTTGATTCTATTTCGGTTTGGTCGTGTGTTATAGATATTGCACCACGGCTACAGTGATCGTGATTTGACACCGGTATATTTAGAACGCGGTGAGTTATCGTTTATTGATGATAGATTATCATTACGTTGCATAGTATTGCGTTTATTTTCGTGACCCACTTATTTTCAGATGCTTGTGGTTATGTTATGCTCATACCGGGCTTGATATTGTTTAGTCGAGATTGACATGATAACCACACACAAATTCATATATAGGTTAGCGGCACACGAGTTGTACATGAGAGCTTATCATCACATATTACTTTGCTCGAACTCTAGTTTCGATGCATGCCTTTTTACCCTCCTTGACGTATATATTTATATTGTATAGATGTTTCACAGTTTATCCTTACGATTTTTAGCTCGTTGCATAATACTATTCACGAGTTGGCAACCCATCCCTGTTGTGCCGTGATTTTGTACAGGTTTGACCGCTTGAATCAGTAACGGCTAATTTGGACACATCTTCTATTTTGTGGGCGTAGTTGCACATGTACATGAGTGGTGGGTTATTTTCTTTTGTATCGGCATTTGCCTTGTACCTATTGTATTTAGAAGTACACTATCAAAAACCAAGTCTAATTATTGTCGAGATCTTAGTGCTGTTGTGACTTGATATATATTTATTCTATTTAATTTCCGCATTTGATCCTTCGCCGAGACGTCCTCTCTCTCTCTCTCTCTCTCTCTCTCTCTCTCTCTATATATATATATATATATATATATATATATATATATATTACGTGGTTGTTGATCCGCCGTTGAGCGTTGATTTTGCTCCCGTGTTTAGGATGCTTTATTATTATGTTATTGTATCTGTTTTTATCAAAATTTACAAAAGAAACGCTGTTCGATTTTTAAACAATAGCAATGTTTTCAAACAAAACTTGATTTTCGGTTGGTAAACTTTTTCAAAAACTTTTTCAAAACTTCACCTCGCTATATCTTGTAAAATGATTTAGATTCATGCTTTTTGGCTTACTTGAGTTAATATAGGGTTGTATAAACTTCACGTGATTTAAATGCCAGTTATATGCTAATTCCGGATGGTGACACGAAACGAGTCGACTAGCGAGTTATACGAGACGAGTCGCGACGAGGCAACATAGTGTTTTTGCCAAACCAACTCGCCTCATTCAACTCGGGAAGACAGGACTAGGCGAACAACCAACTCGCCCACATCTGCGACGAGGAGAATAAAATTTGCCTCGTCGCAAGGCGGGTCAACGAGTCAGGCTACATGCTACACAAATATTCACAGGGGTAAAACCAACACGTGGCGGCCCTTCCTAGGCCAAATCATCTACCATGAAATCTTGCTTTATTGCACAGCTTACGAAACCAAAACCGAAGGCATCAAAGTATTTCCCAACCACATAATATCATATCAAATGCCCGTCAAAAGTAACACAATATCATATAGACAAAGTAACACAATATCATATCGACCGCACATTAAAAGTAACACACATAGTATCATATCAACAGCATGTTAAAAGTAACATACATAATATCATATCATACTCCACTTAGCATGGAAATGCTACAAGCAACACATTAAGTACATGAATTAAAAAGCGTAAGATCGCATAACCATTTTTAAAGGAACATATAACATCCTATCCAATGCCCATCATGAGCTATATCGCTTAAATAGAATAATTTAAGATTTACATAGGAATAACCATGCCGAAGTAACATCCAACATCCTTTCAAACTCCCCATCATAGGCCATCAAGTTAATAACCTACAAACATTCTACTAATCATCAGTATAGTAGAAAATGGGTAAAAAAAACCTAACCCAATTGATATTTATGCGATAAGTATTTAAAAGCAGCTTACTATTTTGGTTACTGAACTCCCATGTACGGTTAATTGCTCTTGTGTTTGCGGTCGCGTTCAATTCCATCTTGTTCTATGAAATATGTTAAAACAGAGAGACATATCGAAGCAGGCAGAAGACATCTGCCGAGCTCTCCTACAAAATCTTGCATATGGACTGAGAAAGAAACATATACAAAATTGGATGTTAGAAAAAACGTTAGCATCTCATCTGAGTTAATTTTTTTTTTAAAAGGGTGATGACGGAAAAGAAAAATCATTGGTCGCTATTATGCGCCCATGAAAACCATACATTAAAACTTGAAAAGATAATCAAAATCCTCTATGGGTATTTCCTCTCTAGCATCTCAATTGAAAATCACGAACAATAAGGTCAAACAGCACCCTAAAGTCAGTTGAAGCCAATAGTGTGCACATACACAGACGAGCACTAGTCAAGATCATTTGCTCTTTGGATTACTTACTGGAAAAGGCTGTCTTGTTCATTTTTATCATAACTGCAGCAAAGAAATAACAGCCAATTATTAGCACGTTATATTAGCACATAATAAAAAGATCAAAAAGGAAAATTGAGATCACTGTCACCTAAAGCGATAACACAAGGTCAAAGAATCAAATGATACAACACATAAATTAATGCATGAATCTATGTTTTATATTTTGGAAAACTGGATGAGCTTACTAAAACTATCCAAGATGAGGTACATTGGTGTATGCTATTTGCTGAAGATATTGTTCTAATAAATGAGACGAAAGCATGGGTTAATGCCGAATTGGAGTTATAGAGGCAAACGTTGGAATTTCAGGGATTCAGATTGAGCAGGTCCAAGACAACATATATGCATTGCAAATTTAGTAAAAAGAGAAGTCGAGACCATATTGGTATAACACTGGAAGGGCAAGAGATATCACCGAGCGATCAGTTTAGATATCTAGATTCCATCATCCAATAAAATGGGGGAGATCGATAGCGATGTTAATCAAAAGATCCAAACTGGTTGGTTGAAATGGAGTACAACAGGGATTTTGTGCGATCGTAACTTTACGTTAAAGTTGAAAGGGAAGTTTTATCGGAGCGCTATTCGGCCTGCCTTATTATATGGTACAGAATACTGGGCTCCTAAGAAGCATCATACACAGAAGATACACGTAGCGGAGATGCGTATACTTCGTTGGATGTGTGGTAACACTAGAAAAGATAAGGTGCGAAATAAGGATATTCGTGCAAAAGTTGGTGTAGCACCTGTGGAGGAAAAGATACGGGAAAACCGGCTAAGATGGTTTGATTATGTGCGACGCAGACCTATAAAAGCACCGGTTCGATGAACGGATACTCTCGATATAGGTAATGTCAAAAGGGCGAAAGGGAGACCGAAAAAAACATTGATGGAGGTGATACGAAAAGATATGGTTGCCAAAGGCCTCAATGAACGTATATTGTTCGATAAGAGTGAGTGGAGGCGGAGGATTCATGTGCTGGACCCGGCGTGATTCTCATGTTGGTTGATGTAGCCTATCCCATATGCTTGGGATAGAAGGCTCGGTTGTTGTTGTTGTTGGTTGTTATATAAATAATTCACCCATGGATCAGATAAAGCCTATACAAGCATAAAAGCATATGTTATGTTAGAACATATCATCATCCGCAAATATAATAGGTAACATAATCGATAACTATTTGTGAAATTTTGTTAAAGTAAGCAAATGGTAAACATATATCTTATTAACCAAGCATTATAAAAACATGCAAAAGTTATCCTTTTATATCATTAGAGTCTTGAATGGACCATAGGAGAATTACATTTTAATAGGTACAAAAGATCAACAAACTAGGACAATGCAAAATCAACAAACAATAATGATGTGCAAGGAATGATAAAGAACAATAATCCATTCATGAATTTCATGTTTTTGATTTGGAAACAATAGTGCTTTCTATACATGCTTAGAATAATGACTCTTGATAAATGATAGGTATGCACATGTAATAAGCCGGCGACAAATACTGGTAGAAGGCAAGGGGATATGTGATGGGGTATATTCACGCATTCATGAAGAAAGGCAGATAGCAAAGTGCCAAAAAGCAAAATGTTAGGTATTAAAATGTGACATCTTGAAACGTAGGTATTTATCTTCTACTTGAGTAAAACATTGAGTATTTATATGCCATTTAGCCTTAGAAGAAAGAAAAAGTATTTGATATACAAGTGATAGGAGAGAGGAAGGTCTCTGTTTTGAGCTTGGGATCATTTTGAGCCTCACTACCAAATACCAATACCGTGAAGGTATCACCGTATCGATACTGAATTTAGTTAGAGAAACCAAGGGAAAAGCAAAAGCTAATGTGTCAACCATTTTTCACTACTTGTTGAACTCTAGATGGCGGACTTATATTGGCATGTAGGGCTTTGAAGATTTTTCAAACGGATGATGAAAACGGCATGAGGTCCTCAGCTTTGAGAAGAAACTTGAAGAAGACAAGATCCATTTCACAAAAGCATATCATTCAAGTGAGGTCCGGGTAGTAGCCAATGGTTCTACGTCTTATAGACTTAAAATGACCAATGTTGAAGTTCAATTAAAGGACATGAAAGCGGAATGGTGTCCTAATGTAGGCAATGCCGTCAGGTTTAAGGGGTTTGTTGTCATCAAAACCTTCTCTAGCCGAAATTTATCGAGCTGCTTTGATTGCAAAGAACGCTGATGAGCTCAGCCCGAAGTTTAAGTCATGGATATGAAGAACGGCGGTGAAAATTTGCTTGCAAAAGAATGCATGCTTGCATCGGGTTTCACGCTATATCGCTCGGCATTATTTGAAATCAAACAAGGAATTAGTGATTGAAGCTTTCATTCGTAAGAAGCCTAATTCTTCGAGCTTGCGTTATATATGGTGAAGCGTCACATCTTCATATGACCTTGATGACAACGTCAATTTTAAGGGAGGAAGTATCGATACAAGTATATTATGTTAGGGCATAGCTCGTTAATATGTAATAATCAAAGTGTCTTCCGCATATAATCTTCAATAGAGAGACCGAGGGAGAGGGGACGAAATTGAATGTTGTTTTTGTTTACAAGGTTAGAGATCCTCTCAAAATCTCATTTTATCGTTTAATATAAATGAATTTAGCTTTTTCATGATTGCATTTCATTTGATTAGGAGTAGAAATTATGTTTAGAAAAAATAGGGAATTCATCTGAAAAGAAAATCGCCGAGGCTATAATATATCTATATGAAATTTAGTGAAAAGTAAAAAATGAGAGAGGGGTTTACTTTCTTCTTCTTGCTCTAGAGTGATTGGGGGAAGATCCATAAACGTCTTAGCACGCGCCTGGCCCTGTGACGAAAACGGCGACGAGCGCAGCACAGACGACAAGGCTTTGAAAATTAAAATTAAAAGAGAAAGGGGATTATGAGAGAGAGATGCATATTTGACAAAATTTAGGCATAATAAAGAAAATTAAAAGAGAAAGGGGATTATACTTTGTTTTTCTTGTTCAGGAGCAAAGTGGGGAAGCGTCTTATTAGACCTAGCACGTCGCGCCTGGCCCTGGTAGATCTGATGTGACAGCGCCGCTGTTCGCCCAAACCTCGACAGCAACGGGCGCGGCAGGGGCGACGTGGCTTCAATGTATATATGCTACAAACTGAGAGAGAGAGAGAGAGAGAGAGAGCCTTGTTGCTCCTATCGCCGAAATCCTTCTGGGGGAAGAAGAAGAAGAAGAAAAAGACCTCGAACCCTAGATCTATCTTTCTAGTTGAGGTCGGGTCGCCTTGTGTTTTTATTCGATCCGCATACGGCCAAGACATCAATAAATACAGGGTAAATTGTCGCCAAAAAAAACCCAAATAGGTTTTCCATTTTCCGGCTAACAAAATAACCCGGGCCTCGAAACAGTTATCAAAACCGCTGGCCTTTGGAAGCTATGGATCCCTATGGGAATAATTTTTAAGTTATTGTACAAAATCTTTCAAAATTGAAATCTTCACAAAGTCGTTTTTATCTGTGAATTCTCAATTTTCTTAATTGCAAATTGTCATATGAGAAAGGACAATTTTTTCAAAAAAATAAAAAGATATTCTTTCAATAAAAGCCAAAGCTCTTTTTTCTGTTGTGAAAACCCCACAGGCCTCGAAATGTAAGTCAAAACCTCCCAAAAAAGTTTTTGATTGTCAAGAAACCCCTCCCTTACCTGTGATATCTAGTAGTTGCTTGCTATATTTAGTTTCCTGCGATATCTAAGCAATTTCCTGTTGTATTAAACCGCTACCTGCGATATCTAAATAGATTGTATGAACTGGTTAGATATAGCAGGCTACTGTGTGGATACTGCAGAAAAAAAAATCTTTAGGAGCTTTGACTGCTGTTTTGAGGCTACAGGGTTTTTGACAGCAGAAAAAAATGCTTGGGTTTTCTGACAATTTCCCTTCAATAAATAATTATGAAAATGTACATTACTAAAATTTATTTATCAAAAATAGACCTAGTTTTTGCTACATAAACTTGCAACGACAATGAGATGAAAAAATTCCTGTAGGATCCGCATTTGAAGGAAAAGCGTAGAATCAACTTATCCACCATCAGTGATGTGATACACAGACGGTTAAGATTGAAAGGAAAAATAAACTCCAACTTATGGACAGGCTGCTTTTGTGCTTTTGCTACAAATGGGGATTTCAAAATAAAAGAAATACAACAAAATTATTTATTACAAATTTTTTATCTTGGCATGGGGGAAGGCCGGCCACTTCATGTTCGGCCTCGACCCGGGCATGGACCCACTAGATCTGGGCTTGGGCCCACTTGGTTTGGGGTTGACTTTGATTTTGACTTGGTCAACCGGGATGTAAATTTTTATCCCAACAGCTGCAAATGGGGATTTCATAAGAACTTTATCCATTTTGATAAATAAATTTCAAAGAGATCTTTTTCTATATTTGTTTATTGAAATAAGATTATTCTTTAAAAATCCATGTACACGTTTATTAACTAATTCTTCTGTATGCTCTGTTTTTTCATCAAATAACCTTATGTTGTTTCCTGTCCATGTAAATTTTTTGCTTGATTATTTATTAAGAGAAAAACATATGCCTCCCAGAGTATGAAACTTGATTAATTTGTTCATATAATTTTTGCTTGATTATCTTTTCTAGAGAAAACGTACACATACCGGAGCAGGGAATTGAAGTTATAAAAACCCGTTGAGTGCACAAAATACATTTTTATATAATATTAAATTTAGTATTTAATGTTTTTAAGCTCTAGCTCACCAACTTTTTCTTGTGCTCCCCACTCAAAAACCGGGCCCCACATCACATTTAGAAGATGGGCCCAATATTTAAGTCGGGGAGAACATGAAAAATTCCTGAGCTCGAGCCCAAGAAATGTAATTTATTGTAAAACTATTACATACAAACATGCTTAATAGTCCTGTGTACTCTCTATATGAACCATTCAATCATGAGTTTTTCATTATATGGATTGAATTTATACTTCCTATGACTTTTATTTTTTCGGTGCTTATTTACTCGAACTCACTAAATCAGTTCTTTCGCTCAATTTCAATTGCAGACAAACTTCACACTACCAGCATCTTAGACCTCTTCATACCAGGTGCAATCAAATTATTTTTAATATTGATACCGATCCGGGTTGTTTATCATGGATACCGCTTTATTATTAGAAGTGGCGAAGGTCCAACTTTTGAAAAGAATCTTATTCATCGAAACATGTATTCCGCTTTATCTTTTCGATAAACTTTTTGCATTGATATGTCAAAAAGAACATTAATTTATTATAAAACTATTACATACAGACCCAAAGATATCATTCATCATATACCTAAGTCAACATTCCTGTAATATCATATATTTTTATAATACAATTATTTAATCGTTTTTCTATTATTGAATGGTTTGGAGGAATGATCAAGCTAATCCTAATAATTTTGAAGATGGTAATGGTCATGAAACAGAAAAAGAGGGTGAAGATGGCGATCCAAATCTTCCACTTCTCACTCTAAAAGAAATTAAGGAACTCAGGAGTGATAAGTGTGTCCGGATAGATAATTATCATATTTTAGACCATATTTGCTCCAATTGCATCTGCACATGCTTATTGTCCTCACATTTATTCACAGAAAAGTAGGGCGTGTCTTGTTGTGATTAATCATGTAGAACAAGATGAAAGATGGTGGTGCATGACGTGTGTTTCATGCAAAGAAGAAATCGAAAAATTTAATGGAAAATACAAATGTCATGCATGTGATACTCCGATATTATTTCCTGATAAGAGGTATACACCCTTGACTGCTTAATACACAGTTTAAGTATTTGAATTGTATATAATATTATATCGTTCAATATATTTCATATTTGTAACTTAACTCATGGATAAATCAGCTATAAAATTATAATCATAGCTGAGAATTCCGGTGATGCTATTAGTATTGTTTTAATGGACCGTGAGATTAGGAGAATAATAGAGAAAACTGTAACGCAAATGCGTACTCTATTAAACAAAGTTTGTATATTATTTAACTCCATTTCTAAAATATCTGATATATAAAATAATTCTTTATAGCATACATGCGGTTTATTATATTTGCTTGGTTTTTGTTTCAGGCAAAGATACATGACCAGTTTCCTAGCGATATAAAGGACATTATAGGAAAATAGTTTTCAATTGCTATATTTCTAAATGATGATAACTTAATTCATGGTAGACATCCCTATATTACTTGCGATATTTCAGATGAAATTGAAACAACGGGAAACTGCTCTACCAAAGATACGGTTGAAAATCTCCAGGAGCAACATAGTTTTACCTAGGTAAGAATGGCTTTTGGTCCACAATAAATTTATAGTTATATTAAGATAAATTACACATATCTGTTCAGCTATGATTATTTTTCATTATTTTAAATTTAGGGTTTAAGGCCAGAGGATTATGATACACCATTAAGTAAAAATTAGAAACGAACGCAGAACTCTCTATTCCAAAATATTGACTTACCTTTTGGAAAGCAAGATTTGGTATGTTTTATTCCTAATTAAATAAATAAAAAATTTAGTGTCTTACTTACATATGCATATCATTTATTTAGTTAATAAAATGGTTTACAAATCATGCTTTATATATTCTTAAGGAAATTGAGCATGTGAACAAAAAGGGTGGGAGTCCTGGCACTGCGAAGCCTACAAACAAGAGAAAGTCGGGGATTTCCAATAACGTAGATGGGGACAAGGATACACCGGTCTCAGCTCTGGCCTATGCAAGAAAATCAAGCGGGAACGTGTAAATATAAAACATTTTTTATTATCATACAACCATAATAAACTTTATCACAATATTTAACATAATTTCAATTTATTGATTCAGAATCCTTGAAGTGGTGTTTTAATGACTGTGGACATATCAATTAATAAAACATATTACATATATTTCTGTTTTAGAGGGCCGCGGACCAATAATTGAAAGCATGCACTTTTGGTATATTTTGGAATTCTGTTAGTATATATATCAATCACCTATTAACGGATTCCATGGAGAAGTTGGTGGCTTATTTTTTGCCTTTATATATATATATATATATATATATATATATCACTTATTGACAGATTCCATAGAGAATTTAGTGGCTTATTGTTTGACTTTATATATATATATATATATATATATATGAGAATAATGGAGGAAATATGCCATAGGAGGGAATTTCCTCCTATGACGTCGAAAAAACACACCCTCCATCGTGTTTTCCGACGATCGGAATATATCATCTTCATCGTTATCATCTAAGATATGCGTACACCAAATTTCATGTGATTCTACAACTTTTTCACCGTTGAATTATGGTTCAAAATTAACGGTTTACCGACAATAGAACTTTTTACATTGCTAAATCAACGGTGAAAAAGTTGTAGAATCACATGAAATTTGGTATACCTACATCCTAGATGATAACGATGAAGATGGTGAATTCCGATCGTCGGAAAACATGATGGATGGTGTGTTTTTTCGACGCCATAGGAGGAAATTCCCTCCTATGGTCTCTTTCCTCCATTATTCTCTCTCTCTCTCTCTCTCTCTCTCTCTCTCTCTATATATATATATATATATATATATATATATATGGTTTTCGTGTTAATTGTATAAGTGTAAATTAGCAATCTCTCTTTTCTCAGCTAAAATTCATTATTATACCTTTTAATTCAAGATACTCTTATATTATCTTATATTTCTTGTATTCAGTTTGTGCTCTTTAAATTATGCCGCTGGAAGGTATTCGTTTTGCTTATCCGGATGCAACACACGAACAACATACTTGTCATAGTTAAATATGTACATTAGCATCATCCTTACAACTTAACTTGTAATCAATATTGTATAAAAAGAATGTACAAATCCAACATTTTCTATTTGAAATTAAAGCTTTTCGGGATTTTGATATTTCTTCATATACACTGTATCTTTAGAAAAATTGATAAAGTCGGCATTTATATTTAGCTTTGCATGAATTATAAATACATTATTATTTTTTGATGGAAAAATAATCATGTAATTTAATATATATATATATATATATATATATATATATATATATATATATATATATAGAGAGAGAGAGAGAGAGAGAGAGAGAGACACTATGCATTTATAATCTAATATGATTTAAACTAAAACAATTGAAAATATTTGTGAATATCCATGTCATAGAATTTAAATGAATCTCCTTACATGATTCATCTTTTTATTATTTTACAGATATGTAATTAACAACCCATTATTAATGATCAGTAATATATTAGCACATAAACTGATTATAATAATTGATAAAAAAAAATTATTTGGCCAACCCTCCAAAACAACTACCCACTAATCATTCATTTTTTTCTTGAACAAAGGATATGTAAATATAAAAAGACAAAGAAAAATAAAAAATAACAATTACCCCAAAAAGTTAACCGAAATAACTTTAACAATTAATTTAGAATTGAAGTCATTCCAAAGCTAAATAGATGATTTGAATGTGAATATTTTTCAAAAATTAATACTGAAAAATATGTACAAAAAATATTCACTTATTGTTTTTAATTATCGTAAACCCCTGGAAAAAGCTTTTGAACCAAATAAAATAAAAAGAAACCAAATAATTACCTTTAAATAGCTATGGATAGGTTTTCCCCCCATTTTGGGTCTAATATGTAAAAGCCTTTAGAAATGAATATGAAAATAAATATAGATATAAGGATGAGCAATTTTTAGGACTTCAAACTAAACGATGTTTAAGGTAAACCGCCAAGCTTATAACAATTATGAGCTTAAACTAAGAGGTGTTATAAATTTGGCGGTTTAGCTTAAACATCGCTTAGTTTAAACTCCTAAAAATTGCTCATCCTTGTATAAGGTGCAAAATTCAGTGAAATGTGAGATGTTCGAACACTGTTGTTTCTTAAGGGTGAAACTGCTAAATATAAAGTAAAAATACTGAGACAATCGGATGTGACATGCATTACATAATCAAGTGTCGCTTTCGATGTGTCACATCGTCCTTCAACTAAAGTTCCCATGCTAATTTTGATAATTCTCAACATGCATGCAACTAGGCCTGGCATATGATATGAGGCCAGCTGGGCCGACTCGCTTCCCAGAGACGAGACGAGTTGAATTTGTCTTGTATGACAAACGACGCGAGGCGAGACGGGTTGCGTAACTCGAAAACCTAAACCCACCCGTCTTGATGACTCGTCTAGACGAGTCACGAAACGAGTTAGGCGAGCTGACTTTATTTTTATAAAGAAATCGACTATTGAATCTGACGAGGTGAGCCGAGGTGAGGCGAGTTAATGGGATCCGACCATTTTCTTCTTGTTGGATGTAGGAATCGAGGAGAGGAGAGGCAATTCGAAACGAATTCGACCGTTGCTTTATGAAATCGAGGTGAGTTGAGGCAATTTTTGACCGTTGGTGATGGAGCTCCTTTTCGGGCCTCCGTCAGATGTTGTCTTCCGTTGATCTCGAGGTAAACTGGGTCGATTGTGCTTTGTGACGTGTGGGTCTCAATGGGTTTTGTGAGGACAAGATGGGATGAGCGGGCTGCCGCCGTATACCTGCAAAGAAATCCCGAGGCGGTTTGGTATCACCGAGGACCCTCCGACGCTTAAGTCAGTGACAATATCCGAGCAGAGTAACGGCGTAAGTGTAAAGAGTGGCTTACTTGACCCCTCTGTGATGAGGGTTTATATAGTGGCGGCAGCACGCAGCAGCAGGCGCGAGAATCTCGCCGGCAGTTACGCTCCCGACGTCACGCCCGCGTGATAAGCGGATCGCCCATTTATGGGGATCGCAATGGCGTGGAACGTGGGATGTTGCTGGCGGAGAATCTGCGCATGGAGAGATTCGCGGAGCGGCGGTTACGCCTGCGAGCAGTGGGGTCGGTCGGTCGGAGGGACCGAGGAAGATGTCCTCGGCGGGCGAGCTCGGGAAAGAGCGGGAGGGCCGAGGCATCTTGGTCTTGTGGCAGCTCGGGGTGAGCTGAGTGGCCGAGGAGGCACATTCGTAGAGGGCCCCAAGGTGGGCCAGCTTGTGCTCGCAGGTCGGGTACCGGGTGGCCTGGTCGGCCCTTGTGGGCCCTTTCTTCTGAGCCCTGGGACACGTCATCTGCCACGTGTCCCGATCTTGGAGGTCGCCAATATCGAGCATTATCATTAGCCCCCCACTCTTGTCCTGACCAGGTCTTGGTCGGGTCAGGAGTGGACTGCCGGGCCTCCCGGGGTGAGATCCCTTGTCGGGACCAATCCTCGGGTCATCGGTTGGCTTTTCCGCCAGCGAATTAAGACGAGATCTTTGCATTTAAGGAGGGTGCGCCGGTTCGTGCACTCTGCAGTCGAAGCGACGGTCCACGCGTCGAGTGCCAACTGGCTGTTGTGACGTGCGCAGGTCTGCGTCGTCCAACGGTATGCGGTTAATCGCTGGGCTGCCACGTGGAGCGATCAGAGCCGCTGGGCGCAAGGAGCCGTTTCGGCGGGAGATGATGGGTGCCGTTGGATGAGGTCGCAGGCGGTGATAAATGTGGGTGGGGCCCAGCCTAGGGTCCTTACTCCTTCATATTTTCCTCTTTCAGGCCCCAGCTGCTCGGCGCTCGTCTCTCCTCCTTTGTTTCAGCCCCTGCATTCAAGAGTCACCCCGGCGGTCGAGTGGGCGACCCCAAGTAGGTGTACTTTGCCTTTAGGAAGCGGCCCGGGGTTGCCGCCGGGACCGGTGTCGTGGCCTTGCCTTCCTCTATTCATGATTGGAAAAAGAATTTTTTCTTCGTTTCCCCTCCCGAGGGCGAGGACTGGCCAGTGCCCACCAAATGGTCGAGGGAGAAGTGCCTGCCTGGGAGCCTATCCAACGACCCCCCCCGCAGTGAGAGTGGCGTCATGAGAGCCCATCCCCCGTTATGATGTGTTGTTGTCCGAGAGGATCTTGAGCTGGACCGGGCTTAGCCCTGTCGAGTTCGTCGGTAAGTTATGCTTACTTCCTGGGTTTATGTTTTACTTGCATTGCTGATAAGTGGGGTGTTTGTTTTGAGCAGGATCCATGGACTTCTGCGTTCTCCGAGATGCTATGCGCCAACCGAGGCATCCTGCCGGGGGTGCCAGCTCTTCCCGGGCGCAGGCAGCCCCCGCTCCCACCGCCCCGGTGGCGGTCCCCCGAGGACGCTCGGCGGTGGATCCTGCCTCGGGCCCCAGCAAGGTGTCGGGCCGGAAGCGGGTCCTGATTACGGAGGACACGGCCTCCGAAGAGGAGGTCGGCTCCCTGCCGGAACCGCTTAGGAGGAGTCATCGGAGAGTTCCCCAGGATCGGTCTTCACCGACCGTGGTAGAGGAAGGGGGCTCCAGTTCACGGTGCCATCCGGGCTGTCGGTCGCGGATAGCCTCCTCCACAAGATAGAGATCTCGGCTGGAGGTCGGGTTCCAGGGGGAACCTTCAAGGCCCAGCTGACGTCGATCGCCCAAGAAGCCGTGCAGGTAAGCCCCCAGTGCACGGCAGGATTTAGTGTCCTCCTTCATATTCCTTATCCTTTCCCTTTTTGTGTCTTCCCAGACTCTCCAGCACATGGCTCTCGCCCTTCGTATGGAGACCGAGGTGGTAGCCCCGGCGATGGAGGCCGCAGGCCAGCTCATCGCGTTGAAGGAGAGCTCCAGGCGGGAGCAGGAGGCGATGTCGGCGAAGATCGCCGCCTTGGAGGGTGAGGTGGACGCCCGAAAAAGGGAGTCCGCCCGACATCACGAGGCCGCCGTGATCGCTAAGGGCAAGCTCGGGGACTCTCAGGTGCTCGTCGGCAACCTGAAGAAGACGGTGAAGACCCTCCGGAAGGAGCTGGGGGCGGCGGCTAAGGTGGTTAAGTCTGCCGAGTCGAGGGCGGTGGCGTCTTATAAGCAGTCGAAGGATTTTTACCACGACCTGGCCATGGCCACTGTTCCCCTCCGAAAGACGGCCAAGACTGAACGTCTTGCCTGAGATTCAGGACAGATGCTATTTGGTTTTATCCGTCTACCTCTCCGAAGATGCCAAGTTGATTTATGGCACCGTGTATCGAAAGTTTAGACGGATACGGCCGATGTAGCAGACTTCGTCAGATTCCCCTTCACTTGAGGGGTTTTTGATTGTGGGGACGCTCTTCCCTGCAGGCGCAAGCCCCTGCAGTTAATTACGCTACCGCATCGCGGTAACAACTTTCTCCTTCTTGCGCCTGCAGTTAATTACGCTACCGCATCGCGGTAACAACTTTCTCCTTCTCTAGAATTTCACTTCGTGTCGTGTGTGTTTGTTTTGTTTGTGGTTGCCCGTGGATTGTATACGGAGACTAAGTGATACCGTCGCCCGTAGGACGTGGATTAGTCCAAATCCGTATTTACTTAGATTTGGATTTGGGGTTTTGGTTTAAGGATACGTTAGCCGTGTTTGAGGCTAAGATCAAATTAAACGTTCGTTAAGGATACGTTAGTCTGATTTGAGACTAAGATTAACTTAACGGAAAGAGCATTTAGGGGGCTCTATTATTCCAGTTTAAGGACGTAGTGGTCCATTTAATATATGGCCGTCGGGACCCGTCACCTCTCTGATGACGTTGAAGGATTACAACGACAGGTGTCAGAGGAGTTCAGAGATGTACCCTTGAACCAAAGTTGATTGGGGGTCTTATAGTCCAATTTGGGACTAAAGTCTGTTTGAATGTTTAAGAATACGTTAGCCATATTTGAGGCTAAGATCAACTTAAACGGGATCGTTTAGATTCGACAAAAGAGCGTTTAGGGGCTCTATTGTTCCAGTTTAGGGACGTAGTGGTCCATGTTCCAGTTTAGGGACGTGGTAGTCCATTTCCAGTTTAGGGACATGGTGGTCCATCGTTCCCGTTTTGGGGACGGATATTAGTTTAAGGACGCATAAGTCCATAAGTTTAAGGACCCCACAGTCCGTATGGATGTGTTTAAGGACACATTAGTCCATTAGTTTAAGGACGCATTAGTCCGTGAGTTTAGGGACCCCACAGTCCGTATTTTGGTTTAAGGACGCATAAGTCCGTGAGTTTAAGCACGCATTAGTCCATGAGTTTAAGGACCTCACAGTTCGTATCGATGTGTGGTTGTCGGGACCCGTCACCTCTCTGACGTCGTTGAAGGATTACAACGATAGGTATCAGAGGAGTTCGGAGATGTACCCTTGAACCGGATGTAAATTGATTTAAGGGAGCAGTCATGCTCGGTCAATTTAATTTGAGGACTTACGGCCAGAATTGGGCTAAGTCCAGTTGAGACTATTCAACGTTTTATTTATCTTTGGCCTATTAGGCCTATGCTAGGACTTTGCCCCTGCACTGCATTTTATTTTGTCCTGTAAGGCCTATTTGATTTGGGCTGTCCCTTTTTAAATGATGCACAGCATCTGTTTTGGTCTTGACAGACCTTTGTTTGGGCTCTGCCTTTTTTTTTATAATGCATTGCATTTTATTAGGCCTGTTAGGCCTTTTTTAATTGGGCTCAGCCCTTCTTTTCAATAATGCAGTGCATTAATTATCTGACAGTGGCCATGTAGCCTGTCAGACGCTTTGCGCCAATTAATGAGCGCAAGCGCATGTGAAGGTGACACGTGTCACGCTCTGGTGAGCGCAAGCGCAGTTAGCGCAGTGCGCTGCGCTGCTGACACATGGCGCGCTCTGGTGAGTTGCGCCAATTTCAGAGAGCAATGCTCTATTTTAAAAGCGCATAGCGCAAGTTATTCTGGTGCTGACACGTGGCGCTCTCTGGTGGCTTGCGCCAACTCAGGAGCGCAACAGTGCAGATTTACAAGTGCAAGGCACCGTTTTAATATCTTGATCCAATTTTAGATTTAAGAAAAGAATCTTTAAGATTCCAGAACCAATGGTTCATAAAAAGGCAATGCCTTTGTTATTTATTATATTTTTTATTGAATATCCTTGATCTTGTTCTTAGATCAATGATCTTTTCAGAAGAAATTCTTCTTTTTATAAAGGTTTTACCTTCTTTTTTTCTTCCTGAATTCTTTTCAAAGTTCTTATAAGAGCTCTTGTGAATTCTCTCTGTTTTTTTTCTCTGTTTCTGTGTTTCTTTCTGTGTGTTTTAGAATTGGGGTCTAGGGCCTTTATATAGTGCCAATTAATTTGTTAAATTAGTTAAAGAGATCTCTTTCTGAGTGATTTGGGGATTTTTCCCACCTCTTTCTGAGTGATTTGGGGATTTTTCCCACCGTTGGATCTTTGATCCAAGGGCTTCTGTTTTACAGAAGACAATCTTCTTGTTTTAACAAGAACAGAAAAATCTTACTGAAATTTTAATTCTGTTTGGCGTAAACGCACCTGCGCATGACACGTGATGCGCAGCGCACCAGCGCTGACAGCGCAGCGCGCAGCGCAGCTGAAGCGTTACTTCTTTTAATTTTGTTTTAAATAGAGCCTTACTCTGATTGGGTGCGCTACCTTGGGCGCTGCCCTGACATATCAGCTTTTGACACGTGGCGCGTTGCGCGCAGCGCAAGAAATTTGAAGCGTTGCTTCAATTTTTGAATTTTTGAAATTCAAACAGAGGTTTGCTCTGATTGGGGGAAACAAATGCCCCCTACCGTTGCGCTCACGTGGCGCACACGTGAGTGCAGCGGTGGCAAGATCCTAGCCATTGGATCAGCTGAAGAGTTGAAGGGGCGCAAGCGCCTATAAATAGGACCCTTGGTCCTCAGTAAATAGTTACCATCTTCAAGATTTTTAATTTTCAGAGCCTTACTCTTGCTTTTAAGAACTTTAGAACCTTGCTCTCATTTTTTCAAGAACTTCAGAGTTCAAACTCTAGAATTATCTTAGGTAAAATTAAATTAAATTAATTTTAATTAACAGAGCCTTTCTCTCATAGATCTTTGATCTAAAGAAAACCCTTTTGGAGTTTCACCAACAGAGCCTTACTCTCAAGAATCCATAGATCTAAAGAGATCTTGTTTCAGGGTTTTAACCCATGAACAGAGCTTTGCTCATGGATCAAAGCCGGGCCCCACATCACATTACATTTAGAAGATGGGCCTAATATTTTAGTCGGGGAGAACATGAAAAAATTCCTGAGCTCGAGCCCAAGAAAAGTAACGACCTTGAAATCCTTATACACTTGTATTATTCAAATTTTAATAAAAAAGTGTATTTCTATTCTGATGGTGGGTTATAAGTAATTTTTGATAAATTAATACTAAAATTAATTAGCAGCCCATTGGTTAATCCTCTACACTGTTGTCCTATAGTTTGTGTGTTAGAATCCTTGCAGCACTATTATTTTATTTTGAATTCTTTTCGACGTTTTAGATTTTTGAAAGTTTTATGGACGATTCATGGAGTTTCGAAACGTTATAAAATAATTGAGATATATTTTTGGACAAAATCGACCGTCATGATACCTAGACCTGAGTCCCGAGCCCAACGGGAGAGTTGGACCCTCCCCAGTCAGCCTCTGGCCGGGTTTGGCCGGCCGGGATAGGTCCCCCGTGCTCATCCCGTTCCAATGCAACCCTTTTCCTCCCGCCTTTTCATTTTCATATCCTAAAACTCTTGATTTAATGGAGAGAACGCCCCATTAATTTACCCTATTAAAATCCATTTTTAATGCTCTATTTATCACAATTTTTATACCAATTCATTTGCCATTCTTTTAGAAATACCCTAACCTATTATCATGTTCTTCCCCTATGAAAATATTAATAAAATATTCTAAAACCTCTCGAAGAATTTGCCCGAGTCCCCAAAGTCAAAGCTCCGCTCAACCAAACTTTCTTTCTATGCAATTGACGAATCTAGCTCCTAGTAAACGGTGAATTGGTTGTTATACCAATTCACACCACGAGTAAGTCTCCCCTCCTCCTTCTGTAAATCCTCATTTCCATCAATAAAATCTTTCCCTATTTTCCTAAATCCCCGAATATTTTCTTTTTCTTTTCCCTCGTAATTTTGTAGGAAATTGGTTGCTAGATTTGTCGTATTTAAATTTTTCTAAACCTTTAAAATCAAAACCCAAAACAAACAAAATTAATTAAATAAATCCCCCATTTAAACTAAGCCCCAGCCCAACAGTATAGGAAAATAAAAACAAGTAATAAAATCCTTAACTCACCGGCCCACTCCCATTTGTTGTCCTCTGCCAAATGAATTAAACCAAATAATAAAATCCTTTTTCCCCAGCCCTTTCCCTAAACCCATTCCTTAGCCCGCGCCCAAACACCCGACCCAACCGTTAGCTTCTCCTCCCCCACTCTCTTCTAAAAAATTTTCCCGCGCGTTTCCTCTTCGTTCGCTGCGCGCCCACGTCGTCCCACGTCGCCAACGCCCCCGCTCCTCAAGGCCACGACCGCGCGCGCGATTCACCCTCTCCTCGTCCCTCTAACCCGCTCCCCCTCCTCACTCTCGATCTCTCGTTCACACTCCTCTCCTCTCTCCCAACTTCCAGCCTTACCCCCAACAACCCACTGCACCCCGACGACGACGACAACCACCCAAATCTCCTCGTCGTCCTCCTTCACATCTCTCTCCTCTTCATCCACTACTTCACCCCCTCGCCTGCACACCCTCCTCACCATCTTCAACCGCCGAGCTCGAGCCCCCTGCATACCCATCTTCAACCGTCGAGCTTCGAACCCTGCAACCTCCTCGCCAGCGAGCTCCCCACTGACCTGAACCATGTCGTCGACCCTCTGCATCCTCTGCATCACCATCACCATCACTACCAAACCCGAGCACACCCACTGCCTCCTCTCTCTCATCAGCCACCGAGCCTCGAACCCCCACTGTGGCCATCGCCGGAGCGACCACCGCCGACCCCAGCACGCCCCAAGAGATCCAAAACATCACACTCTGCTTCCAGTGATTGCGAGCCATCCCCGAGCAACTCCGACGACGAACCCGAACTGAGTCGAGGCCGTGAACCCAAACCGTGGCGTTCGTTGCGCGTTCGTGCCGCTGCCGCTGCCGTGCGTCGTCAAAGCGTCTCCAGGCAAGTACCCTACTTGCTACATGCTAGATTATCCTGTTACAAATCAAAATACGAGATTATCCTGTTACAAATCAAAATCGTATTAATTCCGTGTTTATAATTCGTGAAAATTTATATGACACAAGTGCTTGATGCAAAACCCGAATGAAAAACTTCCATTAAACTGACGGAACTTGATCACATAAGCTGGCCCGTGTGACAAAGAACATTTTGTTAAAATTTTACTGAAAGATATGATCGTTACTGACTTGAACGATCATCCCCGATTATACCCGTAAAAACTGTAAATTTCCCGTGTCTGAAACTTGTAAAAATCATAATTAATTGTGTACACATTGAAATGATGCGTTCGAGGGCTCAAATTGAAGCCGACTCGACGACCTGGAACCACATATAGGCTTTAAACTGTTTCTATACTGAAAATACGATGGAAACTGGTTCGGAGAGCGACTCTGGACTGCAGTCCAGAGCAGCTCTGGCTGTTGATTTCTATCTCGTAATGCTTACCACTTTGCTACCTGAACTTGTATGTTGCGGAACCCTATACTTTAGTGAAGATGAAACAGTTAGAAAAATAACGGAAGTGATTTCACCCCTTTATACCATCGTTTACTATTTAAACTGTAATTTAAAAGAACAGGACGCATAGCAGTCCCACATAGAAACAGAACTGATACCCTATCGTTGAACAGTGCATAACTTCTGATGTAGAGGCGCGATTGAGAATCCGTCTAGTGCGTTGGAAACCCTATTGAAAAACCTAGATTTCATTCAACTATAGCATCGCTAAATTCTGATCCCAATAGGGTAAAAATCATGTCGTGAAACGGACGTTCAGTTTAGAAACTGAATTTCCTGCAGCGAGCACTTAAATTGAAACGGCTGTAACCTGCAAATCAGAAATCCGATTGCACCGAAACAAATTTTTCTGAACTTCCGACAGAGTATACTTGTTACTGTCTTTGTATCGTTTCACTGAATTTTGAACGTATGATTTACTGCAATTTTTATAAGCTCGTGAGGTGCATACTAGTTCATATTACACATGACTTGTTAACTGCATAAATGTACATACCTTGCCCGATTGACATATACCTAGTGATAGTGCGCGTTATTATTCAGTGTACAATACATTATCGTGCGTGGACGGTATTGGTTTAGGAGTGTCAAGTACGCCAATGGAAAAATGAATGATTCGTGACAGTGATTAATACAGTCAACAGTGACAAAACCGTGTTATTGGTGCATACTTGTATACGACTAGACCATACTCGTCAATAGTGTAAACCTGGGAAAAAAGGGGAAATCGAAGTGGAAAGAGCATCGCATTTAGCGAGGACCGTGATTTAGAGGATGATCATTCGAACATCGACTCTTATATATATTAGGTAGGATCTAGCGATCCGGCTGACAGGGTTATGTCCCGGGCTTGTGGGCCGTTATCTCGAGTATGTACGAGACCCTCATTAAACATAATCCTCCTTTCCACAATTCGATTTCAAACATGACTTAGAGCCTGATAGGGACACAGATCATACTTTGCATCATTTAGTGACATAGTGATTATCTGCATTTTACTTCCACTGTTATTACCTTATTTGTCTGTTTCACGTCACTATTATAATATTGCTATTACGTCGCTCTGACGACCTGAGTATGCATGCTCAGAGCTCGAGGAAGAACCAGCACAGGAGTCGGGCTTACCCTTCGAGTTAGCAGAGATTTAGTCAGGAGAACCTCTTTCATCTTTTACTGCTTTTCCTAAAAGAGACTTTGTATTCGAACTCGGATAGTAGTTCTTTTCTTATTTTATTATAAAATTGTGAACATGAAAGTTGATGTAATAATTTTAGTGATGTATTTTCTTTACTTCTGTGCTTTGTTTACTGATTTCCATGTAATACTAGAAGCCGAATTGTGACTACAGCGGGATTATTCCTTGACCGTAGGAACATGGCTGGCCTAGTTGTTCAGTTGATAAAACCGCACATTTGTTATTACATTTTTCCTACCATTTTCATATTAAAAAAAGGTCTTTATTATAATATATCATACATATGAGGGTTTATGTGTAAAAATACTATTTTTCATGTGTTGATATATTATAATTAGTATTTGGTAGGAAAATATATGCAAATAATTTCATTGACCAAATCCTAGTAGAACAAAGTGTACTAAATATTATTTGAGTTGTTGTGCAGAATTTTTCCAAGTTGTGCAGAATTTTTCAAGACTAGAATCAAGGAAATCAAGTTGTTGAAGAAGACTTGCCTAATTAAGAAAGCAAAACTTGGAGACCAAGTCTGGAAGCAAACACGAGAAGATTTCCATGATACAAAGGTTCCAAGGATCGCCAAATGTCAAAACAACAGTTACCCAGAAAAATGATCAATGGAGGAGATTGAATGGCCGCGGATATGCGGCCTTACCCTCCTTAGGCCGCGGATCCGCGGCAATATTGAGGATCTAGGGTTTTGCAGAAATTATGGGTGGATCTCTACAGTTAGCTTCCATATTTAGAAGCAAAGGTTTCTGGCTTTGGACTATAAAAAGGGACCGAGAGCCTCTTGGAAAATTTATCAAGCCGACGAGATCACGAAGTCCAAGATGGCTCACGCATCCAGGCTGATCATCAACTGTTCGTCTACCTCCTAAGAAAAGATCGAGAAGCAACTAGATTTGTAATCATTTTCTAAGGATTCAAGTGTAATGAATTTTGTTGATTAATAAAGGTAGCTTTCTTTTTCTTATTCTATTTCTTCGTAGTTTAATTATGCAATTTCTTTCCATCTCTTTTTCTCCCAATATGCGTGAGTAATTCTCCGTTTGTTAGGGTTCGTAGGATTAGGGTAGGCTAATGGATGATGAACATTCCTAAACCCTTTTTAAGTCCTATAAAGTTTATGAACTTTATCAAAAGAATCATTAACATCCTAATCGGGCGCGCTAACAATTCTTTGTTAGTTCCGACCGCGATTAGAGATTAGATTAATGATTGTTTTGGTAAAGGCTAGATATGAACGGAGTTCCATGTCGAGATAAATGATAAGAGTGGGATTCGTTTTCCCTTCAGAAACCCTAATCTACACGCATCACCGTCGTTCTAGTTTTAAATCTATTAAAGGATAAAAAGGGTAACTTTTAATTAATCGTCCATAACTACTAAATCCTAACGAACCCTACAAGCCCTCTTATTATATTAACTACATTCCTAAAATAATCTAGATCTATATATTTGCATTCTTGCTTAAAGTAGATCTAGAAACTATTCCACAAAATTCTTTATTCCTCCTCTCTTTCTCAACACATCTAAAGTAAGAGTAAAAGATTCAACATTTCCCAGAGGACGACCCGTACTCATCTCGGTCTAGCTACGCGCGACACCGTTCTGATTGCGGTTATTCTACTAAACACACTCTTCCACGAACCAATCAAATGGCGCCGTTGCCGGGGATACGTGCGTAATTTTTTTATTCTTATTATTTGTGTTGAATTCTTAGACGATTTATATCATTATTAAAACAAAACTGCAATTTGCATACTTAACAAATTGTGTGTGAATTTTTGCAAGGAGATCTGGAGTCACGAACTTGAGGAAACAGGAGATCTAGGGTTCCGAATTTTTCTGGTATCTTTCTTAACTCCTTCTCTCTCCTCTCAAATCCAATAAAATCTATTTTCTGCAGGATTCTTTGCAAAATAGCGCCGCTCAAAAAATCTTTTTGCAAAAGTTTTGTGATTGGTTTTGTTTTGCATATTTTAATACGGACTTTAAGGGGCAAAGACCAAATCAAGATTAGGTGAGGATTTCATCACCCTTCCTAAGCCCCACAAATCACAAACCGATCATCCGCATCAACCCTACATTAATTTAAAAAATATCTAGACCAGACTCAAAGGATTGTCGCGCTTATTAAGGACAGAGGAAGGTCGTGGGTAATCTATCGCTTATCCGCATTACTTTTGTAGTGCCTAGGTAAGTGTGTCCAAGGCGAGTGGTTACTTAATTAGGACCACTACTTTCGTAGTGGGGAGCCTCCCACTCATCTGGCACTTACCTGGCTACAAGGGTAGTAACGAGACGGTAGAGGATTGATCCTGCGGCTTGTCCTTTGGAAGTCTAGGAGCGGTCTAGAGACTGGACCTAGGTGATCTTAGTTCTAGGGTTGCTTGTGCATTTTAGGGAGAATTGTCTTGAGTCCCACTTTTTTAAAACAAGCCAATTTTAAATCACACACACGCTGCCACTTGCACTAAATCCGCTTAGTGCATGCTTGGCTGGACACGGGATCCTAGTGCCCGTCTTGTCTGCGTTCCTTCTATCGATGCCGAAGTCGGTACTTATTCATCTTCTTTACCCCCACCACACACCACGACCGAGATGGACGACACTCCATCAGATTATAATAGCACACTGCCACCGCCCGTAGGTGCGCAGAATCCACAGCGCATCTCTCTCCAAGAGAGATGCTATCCTATCCGTGGTCCCCTTCCCACTTGTCTATCTCTTCCACCATCTAACGGGGATAATTTCGAAATTAAACCCCACTACATCAATCTGCTGCCCAAATTTCACGGGCTTGAGTCGGAAGACGCGTACGTTTTGATCACCAAATTCGAAAACGTATGCGCAATGATGGGTACTTCACAATTGACTGTCGATGCTATGTGTTTGCGTCTTCTCCCATTCACACTGTGAGACTTGGCAGAAAAATGGCTTTACAATACTGCCGCACACTCTATCACTAATTGGGATGAATTTGTCATAGCATTTCTTAAGAAGTTTTACCCAAACCATAAGACTGCCCGTGTTAGAAGCGAGATCAACCAGTTCACCCAGCTTCCCAATGAACCATTTTGGAAGTGCTTTGAACGTTTCAAGGATCTGCTTGTCCAATGTCCTCATCATGGAATCAATAGATGGTATTTATGTCGGATTATATATGTGGGCATTAATCCAACGACAAAGCAAATGCTTGAAACAAATTGTCAATGCAATTTCATATCTAAAGACGACGGTGAAGCTTAGAAATATCTGGAAGACCTTGCTGAACACACTTTGCAGTGGGAAAGCGTAAGACCACCTTCTTCTAAGGGAGGTATTCATCAGCTCGATGTTTCCATCGCAGTAAAAGCCGAAATGGCAGCGATACAGAAGAAACTCGATGCTATTGAGAACAAATTCTCATCATTCTCCCTAAATCAGGTCACGCTTCCTAAGACCGTCTGTGTTTGCTGTTCGGATCCTTCACACTTAACGGAAGAATGTCCTATGAATGTATCGTTTCAAGCTAATGCTGCTTTTCAGCAGCGACCTAGAAACGACCCTTATTCTTCCACGTAAAATCAAGGATGGAGGAATCATCCTAACTTTGCTTGGAGTCAAAACCAACAAAGCAATTATCAAAGACCTCCTCCACAGCAACCACAACCACAGAATCAGCCCCCCTTTCAGTCACAGAATTTCCAAAATCCGGCCAACACTTCTACACCACAAGTGGCCGGTACTGACAACTCTTCACTTGCACAAACTTTGGATATGTTCATGAAACATTCCATGCAATTGTCATCTGAGATGAAGTCTTCTATTGATACCATAACGAAAAACTCCGCCTCCCATGATGAGAGTATTAAATCAATAGAAAACCAAATCGCACAGTTAAACGCCGCAATGAGTGTGAGAGAAAAAGGGAAACTCTCATCTCAACCCCTACCGAATCCTGGCCATTCACAAAATCATAATGTGAATGCCATTACTACGTTGAGATCGGGGATAGTGCTGAATAACCGAGTGGGAGAGCAATTTGATATTAGTGACACCGTTGATACCCCAGCTTCTTCTTCTTCTTCCCCTAATTCGTCTAGTCTCCCACCTTCATCCGAGCCCGTTTTCCCCAAGGCTCAAACATTTCGCCAAATCTATCTTAAGTCGATTCCCACTCCAATTTTGGGATCGAATCCGTCCCCACAGTCTTCTCTACAAACGTTGGACCCAAAACTTATTGATCGAACTCCATTTCCAAACAGATTAAGGGCCAACAGACCTAACCCGCAAATGGAGAAGATTGTGGAAATGTTTAAGCAAGTTAGCATGAATATTCCTCTCCCAGATGCTATTCAACAAGTCCCATCTTATGCAAGAATCCTTAAAGACTTGTGCACTAGGAAGAGAAAAACTCAAGTGCCTAAGAAGGTTTTCATGACGAGTAATGTTAGCACCACTTTTACCCAACAAATACCAAAGAAACGTAAGGACCCCGACTGTCCTACAATATCTATTTCTATTGGGGGTAAAAATATTAATCGTGCTTTACTCGATCTAGGCGCTAGCGTTAACTTGCTTCCTTATTCAGTATACGAGCAGTTAGGAATTGGAGAGTTAAAACCCGCCCATTGTACTCTCCAAATGGCAGACCGATCTATCACCAAACCTCGGGGCGAACTAGAGGATGTGTTAATTAAAGTCGGGGAATTCATATTTCCCGTGGACTTTATTGTTTTAGATACACAACCTGTGGCAAACCCATGCAATCAAATCCCGGTGATACTTGGTCGACCCTTGCTAGCAACTTCTAACACTGTAATTAATTGTCGTAACGGTTCTATGAACTTATCCTTCGGGAAAATGACAATTGAGCTTAATATTTACAAGCTAGGAAGTCAGCCATCAGAACCTTCTGCTCATTTGCTGGATGTTTGTTCCATCCACGAGATAGCTTCTGATTGAAACGATTTCGGATTGTGTAGTATGAAAATTATGTAGAAATCACAACCAAAAATATTTTTTGACCGCAATCAATTAACGGTGTCGGATGTAGCGCATTAGCGAGTGCGGATCGTCCACAGGGATTGTGCGATTCGTTCGTATCTTGTTTTATTTGAATCGAAACTTTAATAGAAAGAAAACAAACAATTCATGATTTATAGTTGAAGTTCAAGAATTAGAAAATCTAGATCTAACAACAAGAAAAAGATAGAATCAAGAATTGAGAGTTTAATGATTTTTCCAACCAAATATCAAGAATCTAAATGAGGCTCGTAGGAATTGATCGGATCTATAAATGTGATGTAATCCTACGATGACGTATTCTTATCCTTCGATGAATTGATACTAGATCGATGATGATCGACAAGAATTAGGGATTTCTAGTGAAACTAGGGTTTCATCATTTATCCCTTGTTTCTTCGTCGATATCATTCACATTCTAGCTTCTAGTAAATTCAAGAAACGATCGCAGATCTCTAATTTCGAGTGATCATAATCAAGAAAGCATCGCAACGAAACTAGGTCATCGATTCTTGAACTTGCTACGGTTTACAAAACTCGTAGGACTTAAGAATCGTATTAAGATTTGTTACATCATCATTCTATTGATCGTCTCGACTCCTTGACGAGTGGAGTTTTACTCGAACATCACAACAAGAACTACAATTACAAATTGAGATCGAATCATGATGCAAGAATTTAAAGAAAGCAAGATTAAAGAATTTCACATTTTATTTATATCAACAATTTCTTTACAATCGCTCAAGAACTACAAGAGGAAGAACTTGATCGTCGATTTGGCTTCGCTTGTCTCCGTGAGTCGCGGATCGGCTTGGATCACTTGCTCGATTGAAGATCGGCTCCGCTCCTAAAAGGTTGAATGGCTTCTCGCTTGATTGGTACTCGGGATCTTGAATTTTGATTGGAATTAGGGTTAGGGTTTCGCACAAGTCTTGTCACTAGACTTGTGGAAGAAGATGGAGATTAATGGTTGAGTAAGGATTGAGGATTCGAGAATTAAGGAAGTAGAGATCCCCCTTTAACCCTAGATCTAGGCTCCTATTTATAGACCATCAAAACCCTAGATCTAGGATTTCAAATTTGAATTTCCCTCCAAAAGTTTGTTGAGGAGATTTGAATTTCCTTCCAAAAGTTTGTTGAGAAGAAGTTTCTAGATGAAGTTTGTTAAGCCGAGCCTTCTAGATGTGCTACGTGGAGAATCGGGAGTCTTCTGGAAGCTTGGGTAGTTACATAGGACACGTGTAAGAAATCTGCGCATCTGATCCTATCAAGCCGCCGCGGTTCCGCGGCACAAGCAGGCTCCCGCCGCGGAACCGCGGCTCTTTTGAAGCCTTAGGGGTTGAAACTTCTGGGATTTTCTGCTGCTAATATTTGGACATTTTTGTGATATGTTGATTTTCCAATTGAGTCCCTGATCTCTGCCAGATCTCTGGCCTTTGAGTTGGCGTATTTTATTAGCACTGTTTTGGCTTTGTTCCTGCAATTTCCTGCACAAATCTTGAAACAAGTGTTGCGCAATACAGGGATGATGCGATGCCATGATAAACACACAATTTCCTCAGAAATGTCGATTTTAGAGTATAACACATGCAATCTGGTATTTCAGGACTGTTTTGCTAATATGTGAAATATGAATACCGAACACTTCTAGATGAGTGCAATAGATAGGGAAATTGCCGTGTTAAAAATGCAGTATTTTCGACTGATCAAATTCCCCCAAACTTATTTTCGATCGTCTCGAGCGAACTTTTTTATTAAAAAGAGAAGGAGAAAATAAAGAAAGAGAAAAACTAACTAGCACACTTTCGTAGGCAACACGATTGTACTGAGCACGTGCAACAAGCCTTTAAACCTCTAGGTGTCCCTAGTAGGAGGAGTGTTGTCTCCTGAGGGTTTTCAGCGGATTGCACCCACAAAATCCAATAATAAAAAGAAGATCATGAATATTACATTTAAAGAAAAGAATTGTAAAAGAAAGACTTTGAAAATTAGGGTTTCCAACTAAGCTAGCTTTTCGGTTGTGATGAGCCCTATCTTAATAGTCATGAAAAGATGTTAGAAATCACGTCCTCCCTCAATAAAACATCGTCTTATTCTTCATTCCTATCTTTTATCCAAACATCGATCATATAATCCTGCGTGTGTGTAAAGACATCCCTACACCCGGAGAATTCAATTCAAGCTATCATACTCTTGCCCATCAGCCTTAGTACTTTTTAATTAATGAATATTTAGATGAGATTGCTCACACACTTTCATGCGACCGTTAATACTTCTTGAGGTACTAACCGACCGATTACTCATGTGCTTGCTTATTTGGTGTATTTTCCTCGTCTTGCACCACCTAAGGCTTAGCAGTGACTCCTAGACCAGTTGGCCTTAGGGCACTAGGTGAAGATGCACCCTCGCTATATTTTTTTATTGCTGCCTTGGCGATAACAAAACCAGTGTCCATTTTTCTCACCGCTTTATATTTTCTTCATTTTTTTATTTCCTTCATATTTTTGGTTTTAAGACAAGAGCATTTCAAGGTATCCTCTACTATCTCAGGCTTTAAGACGTGTGTAAGCGCGAATAGCAGGATATCAACGTTCAAAATGTTTGGCTTCCAGAATAGAAACTATTTTTCAGACTTATTTTTATCCTCAGATTAGTGACTTCCTTCATCTTACTAACCCTTGGGACAACGGCTCATAACTATTTATTACTAGTTCGTATAAGAAAACTTCTAATTTTCTTGGTTTTCTTAAATTTTTCTAATCTCATGGATGTAATTTTTCACTATCTAATCTTTTATTATCTTATTTATGTACAAAATATTTTTATTTTTTGAAAATTTTTAAATTTTTATAGGTTTTCAAAATGTTTTGTGCTTATGCAAAGTATAATGCAAATGATGCGAAAATAAGCACAAACCTCCCCCAAACTTGTTTTCAACAGTGTCCTCACTGTTGCCATCTGCTAAATCTTGAAAAACCTGTAAGCTTGGGTGGAATTTATTAGTGGGGGCAAAATATTTAAGTGAAGATCCTCCCCCAAACTTATTTTTGGCTCATCATTTTGTAAAAATTTTCTTTTCAAGAGCCCGATTATACCCCCCCAAACTTGAGTTAAGCCATGTTAATCTTTGAAAATCACATGAGGGGGTTAAAAATCAGTGGTCGATGCCAAGCTTTGCAAAGACCGTAGGTCAACACCAACCATTCAAAATTTTTATCAATGCAGTGCTCTGGTTGGTGGAAGAAGAAGTGGGGAAAGGGTAAGTGGTGGAATAGAATGTGTGTGCGTCTCATTTTGGAGAGACGATGCAGTGTATATGATGGATTACTCGCATTCTTTTTACAGTTCAGAAGAAGGGGTGGAGGTTCAATTTCATTGATTGGGAGATGATTCATCTCAACACCCGTGTCATTCAAAAATGCGAGTTCATCAGCGGAGATCTCCTCAAAAGTTCCATCAATACCCCGATGAATAATGTCATCACAAAGTGCGGGGTGATCTTCAGACTCTAAAAACAGTTCATAATCGGTGTTAATTGTTGACCCGGATATCTCGGTGGAAGAGTTCGTATGTGTATGATACATAGTGGGGTCAAACAACAACGTATGAAAAGAGTCAAGATCGGTATCAGGAGGATCATCAAATTCGCTGTTGTTGACATCCATTAAGTCGACAGAACAGACCTGAGCAGTAGGTTCGGAGGGTACACTTCCCAACTTGTAAATATTCAGCTCTATTGACCTATTCCCGAAGGATAGGGTCATAGAACCGTTACGACAGTTGATAATAGCATTGGAAGTGGACAAAAAGGGGCGACCTAAAATCACCGGAATTTGGTTCCGTGGGTTCTCTACAGGTTGTGTATCAAGTACAATAAAATCTACAGGGAATATAAATTCCCCGATTTTTATTAACACATCCTCCAGTTCACCCCTAGGTTTGGTGATTGATCGGTCAGCCATCTGGAGAGTGCAATGGGCTGGTTTCAACTCTCCGATTCCTAGTTGCTCATAAACCGAGTATGGAAGCAAGTTAACACTAGCTCCAAGGTCTAGTAGAGCACGGTTGAAGTGTTTTTCCCCAATAGAAATGGAAATAATAGGACAACCAGGGTCCTTACGTTTCCTCGGTACTTGTTGGGGGAAAGCAGTGTCTACTGTCTTTGCCATGAAAATCTTCTTGGGCACTTGAGTCTTCATCTTCCTAGTGCACAAGTTCTTAATGGTTTTCACATAGGACGGAACTTGTTGGATGGCATCTAGGAGAGGGATGTTGATGTTAACTTGCTTAAACATGTCCATAATCTTCTCCATATGTGGACTCGATTTGTTAGCCCTTAACCGATTAGGATAAGGTGCTTTAGCAATAAGTGCTGGGTCCATCATAGGAGAAGGAAGTGTGTGTGGACCCGATCCCAGAATAGAAGTGGGGATCGTTTGTGGAGGAGTAGAAGAGGTGGGCTGAGGTGGCGGGCCTTGTGGGAAATGAAGAATAGGCTCGCAAGAAGGTGGTGGTGTAGAAGAACTGGGGTCAGAATTAGAAGTAGAAGTGGAAGGAAAGGTCTCAGCCGGGGTATCATTGATAGATTTTTCAGTGTCATCAAACTCTTCCCCAACGTGAGTGTCAAGCACTCTTCCAGATCTCAACGTGATTGCATTCACATGAGGTGAATATCCAGGATTGGGTAAAGGTTGAGCTGGAAGTTTCCCTTTCTCTCTTGCACTCATTTCGGCTTTTAGTTGTGCAATTTGTGTTTCCATCGATTTGATATTCTCATTTTGAGAGACAATGATCTTCATCACTTTCTCGACGGATGATTGCAAACTTGCCGTCCCTTGGATGGATTATTTAATGAAAGTATCCAAGGTTTGTGCTAGTGTAGAGGTATTATCTGTACCGGTCAATTGCAAAGAGTTTTCATGTGGTGCAAAAGTGTTGGCCGGATTTTGGAAGTTTTGTGATTGGTAGGGGTGCTGACTCAATTGAAGTGGTGGTTGCTGTTGTGGTGGAGGGACCCTTTGGAAATTGTTTTGGGTTGGAACCGTATTTTGATTTTGTGATTGGTTCCAAGCAAAATTTGGGTGATTCCTCTAACCCTGATTATATCTGGAAGAAAATGGATCGTTTCTAGGTCTTTGTTGGTAAGCAGAATTGATATGCTCATGACCTTGAAACAGAGAATTTCGCGGACATTCTTCCGTCAAATGAGAAGGATCAGAACAGCATCCACATACAGTTTTGGAGAGTGACATTTGACTTAGGGCGGCGGCTAAAAATTTGTTTTCCATATTGTCAAATTTCTTGTGTAAAGCTGAAATCTCAGCTCTAACTCCTATGGAAATATCATTGTCATCCCTAGACGATTGACTCACACCCTCCCACTGTAAAGATTTTTCAGCGAAATCTTCTAGAAATTTCCAGGCTTCCCCATCATCTTTGGTCATGAAGTTGCCTTGATACATGGATTCAAGGGCCTGTCTTGTGTTAGGATTAATGCCCTCATAAATGATTCGGCACAGTTCCCATCTCGGGATGCCGTGATGTGGACATTGGACTAACAGATCCTTGAAGCGTTCAAGACATTTTGAAAATGGTTCATTTGGAAGCTGGGTGAATTGATTGATTTCGCTACGGACTCGAGCTGTCTTTTGGTATGGGTAGAATTTCTTAAGGAATGCTTTGACGAATTCATCCCAATTTGAAATGGAATGTGCGGGGTGTTATACAGCCACTTCTCGGCTATATTGCACAAGGTAAATAGGAGAAGACGTAGACGCATAGCATCCATAGAAAGCTGTGAGGTACCTGTCACGCCCCGCTTCCCAGAGTACGCTAGATTGGGCACGTGACATAGCCAACCATGCTACCTGTGGGTAGGAAGTATCCATCCACAGTCACATTACGGCTGTAGAGATATCAAGAACAGATAAAACTATCTAAAAACATGTCCATAATCCAGAATAACAGGAGTCAATAATAAATAAATACGGAAGCAAATGATCCAATACACATAACTGAAAAGTATGTCCCATAATGCGGGCTTACATCAGGAAATAAATACAGGAAATAAAACTAACTACTACTGAACTCACAGCTCAGCCTGCTGGCTGAAGTACTCCTGCTCGGACTGCAACAGCGGTACATAATCTGGGCCATGCAAAACCCAGACGTCAGCGCGTCATGTCAACAAGTAATATAATATGAACAATGTAACAGGCAATGCAAAATAAACATGAATAAAACGAGAGTAGCAATAATATGAATCAAGCAGTGCAGGGTAGTGTGCAGTGGGTAACTAAACTATTCTATCAGGTTTTCTATTCTAAAGTCTTTGAAATCAATTGATGAATCGTCGATGTAACTTAATAGTATCCCGTGCATGCCCGGGACCACGGTCAAGATCCTCGGGGCTGAATCCGAGACGTGCCGCTAGGCAGTAACAGGTAGCAGGATGGGCGAGTGATGTCAGCATCATCACTCCGGGGCTGGCCTAGCCCGTAAGACTGATCAGAACATGTATCGAACTGTTGAGTTACAAGTCGGTTTCACCTTTGATTTTCCCATACCCCTAAGTTATGTATGTTGAGTCAGGTATTCAGTAATCAAGAACTAATGCCAACACAGGATCAGGTAAAAGCAGGTTTGTCTGGATAGACAACAGGAACGGTCCATGAGGACTACATGTCAGGTTTGTTGGCATTAGACACAAGATCAGGTAATGGGTCGGGTCATGGTACATCAGGTCAAGCCAACAGTATACGGTACCATGTCAGGTATATCAATATATACATGTGTAGCAATGTCAGGTCAAGATGTAAACAATATCGTGGGTGTGCTCACAATCAGATATATAATCAAACATGGGTATTAACAACATGAGATAAGCAATGGATTACATAATAAGCAGTTTCATTCAAATTACAAGAGTGCAGTAAAACGATATAGCCATTTAGTCATGTTAACAGGTTTAAGAACCCTTGACGGTGCAATAATTTATGTAACGGTTCAATACAGTTATTTCAGGTGAAATGCATACGAGTGTCCGAATGTAATAGAACTACAGGGATAAATGCTAACAGCTATTTTAACAGCAAAAATATGATTGAACAGGTGGATATGATTATTAGGTTCAATTTGCAAACTGTAAGTTCCATGTTTAACAGTAAAATGATATAATGCAATATTGTAACCGAAAATGGGAAACGATTATACCAAGTTAAATTTTATAGGTTTAGGGTGTCAATACATATATGTAAATATTGTATAGCATGTAGCAAGGGGTACTTGCCTCGACGGGTCGCGAACCGGGGAAAACGGGACGTAAATGTCGGCGGGAAAACTCGCGACGGACGCACGGTTCACGGATTGAACCCAAACAACGAACAATGGAACCACGCGGGTCGGGGTACCTTGCTGGATCGTCGGGACACGTTGCTGGCATGGCCGGATTCCGGCGAGATACAAAAATAGTGAATAGGGTTTCTAAAGGGTGTAGATCTAGAGAAAGAAAGAAAGGAACAGAGAAAGGGGAAGAAGAAGATGAGGGATACTCACTGGGTCTCAGAGGGCACTAGCAACGACGGCGGCGAGAACGACGTCTCCGGTGATCTGCAGAATTCATCCAGCAGGTTTTCTTTCAGTTTGCGGAAAAAGAGAGGAAGGATGAGATGGAGAAGCACTTACAGGGTGTTCTGGGGTGGTCGGGTGATCGTCGGCGTCGACCGGAGCTTCGGTGCCTTGCCTGCGAGGAACTACGGCCAAACAAGAATCGGCTCAGAACAGAAAAGGGAGAAGAAGGGAAGAAGGAGAGGAGGAGAGAAGAGGAAGACTCACAGAGGCGATCACAGGTGGTCTGGTGATCGTCGGCGACGACCAGGGGCGGCGCAGGTGGTCGCGGGTGGCGAGCAGGTGGCTGCAGTGGCGAGGGCAAGGCCGCGGTGAGGGTGTAGGCGCACGGGAAGGAGGACGAGGGGCTTGGTGAGGTGAGGAGGTGCGGGCGAGGGTGACGGTGGTGCCTCCGACGGGGTTGCGGCGGCGACGGGGGACGAGGCGGTGGCTAGGATTCGAGGCTCGGATGGGTTTCTGTTGTTTTGTTTTTGAAAAGAATAAAGGAGGGGGAAATTTTATAAGAGAGGGAGAGAGAATAAGGTTAGAGAGAGAGAGAGAGATTTAGAGAAAGAGAAATCGGGGATAGAGAGAGAGAAATAGAGAAAGAGATAGAGAGAGAGAGAAAGGGAATGGGCCCACGGGAATAAAGATGCTGGTGATTGGCTGAGCGTGGTTTAAGAAAAAAATTTAGATAGAGATTTAAAGATTTAACAAACAGTAAAATATATAAGGTTAATAGTAATATTCGTTGGTTTAAAATATATAAAATTTGTGATTTTGGCGCTAAATAAAACATTTCCAAATCGCGTCCGGGTCGGGTCCAAAAATTTGAAATTGAAATAATAGGATTTTAAGCGGGTTCCAATTATTAAAATTAAGTGTTTTATGATTAAAAAGCACACCCCCAAAACGGACACACGCACGCGCACGTAGCCATCCAAACTCGCCCGTTTCACTGAACGGGATGAGAACACGATGCGCGGACGCTACTGTTCCCCTCCGAAAGGCGGCGCACAAGACTGCGATGTCCTGACGCTGAGATTCGGGGCAGATGCTATTTGGTTTTATCTGTCTACCTCTCCGAAGATGCCAAGTTGATTTATGGCACTGTGTATCGGAGGTTTAGACGGATGCAGCTGATGTAGCAAACTTCGTCAGATTCCCCCTCAGGGTGAGGGGTTTTTGATTGTGGGGACGCTCTTCCCTGCAGGCGCAAGCCCCTGCAGTTAATTACGCTACCGCGTCGCGGTAACAATTTTCTCCTTCTCCAGAATTTCACTTCGTGTCGTGGGTGTTTGTTTTGTTCGTGGTTGCCCGTGGATTGTATACGGAGACTGAGTAATGCCGTCGCCCGTAGGACGTGGATTAGTCCAAATCCGTGTTTACTTAGATTTGGGTTTGTGGTTTTGGTTTGAGGATACGTTAGCCATATTTGAGAATAAGATCGACTCAAACGTTCGTTAAGGATACGTTAGTCCGGTTTGAGACTAAGATCAACTTAACGGGATCGTTTAGATCCGACAAAAGAGCGTTTGGGCTCTATTGTTCCAGTTTAGGGACATAGTGGTCCAACATTCCCATTTTGGGGGCGGATATTGGTTTAAGGACACATAAGTCCATGAGTTTAAGGACCCCACAGTCCGTATTAATGTGTGGTTGTCAGGACCCGTCACCTCTCTGACGACGTTGAAGGATTACAACGACAAATATCAGAGGAGTTCAGAGATGTACCCTTGAACCAAAGTTGGTTGAGAGATCTATAGTCCAATTTGGGACTAAAGTTTGTTTGAAGGTTTGATTTAAGGACACGTTAGCCATATTTGAGGCTAAGATCAACTTAATCGTTTGTTAAGGATACGTTAGTCCAATTTGAGACTAAGATCAACTTAACGGGATCGTTTAGATCCGACAAAAGAGCGTTTGGGCTCTATTGTTCCAGTTTAGGGACATGGTGGTCCATATTCCAGTTTAAGGACGCGGTGGTCCGATATTAGTTTAGGGACGTTTCGGTCCGATATTAGTTTAAGGACGTTTCGGTCCGCGAGTTTAAGGACCCCGTAGTCCATATAGTATGTGGTCGTTGGGACCCGTCACCTCTTTGACGTCATTGAAGGATTACAACGACAGGTGTCAGAGGAGTTCGGAGATGTACCCTCGAACCGGTAGTAAATTGATTTAAGAGAACAATCTTGCTCAGTCAATTTAATTTAAGGACTTACGGCCAAAATTGGGCTAAGTCCAATTGAAAATGTTCAACATTTTATTTTCTTTTGCATTGCATTTCTTTTTTTTATTTTTATTTGGGCTTTGCCCAGAAAGGATGCAGAGCATCAATTTGTTTTGGGCTCTGTTCTTTTAGGAATGATGCAAGGCATCAATTTTATTTGGGCTCTGCCCTTGTATAAAGGATGCAAAGTATCAATTTATTTGGGCTCTGCCCATTTATTGCCTTGCAATTTATTTTGGCCTGTTAGGTCATTTTGATTTGGGCCTGGCCCTTTTAGGAAATGCATTGCATTTGTCAGGCGCTTTGCGCCAATCAGAGAGCGCAAGCGCAGTTTGCAAGTGCAAGGCACTATGATTTAAGAATCTTTTAGATTCAAGAACCAATGGTTCATAAAAGGAGTGAAAAGCACTATTCGTTTCCTTGATCTAATTTAGATTAAAGAAAAAACAAGTTTTTCTTTTTATTTCAGGAACCAAAGGTTCATAAAAAGTGCAAAGCACTGTTAAATTTTTTTGATCTAACTTAGATCAAAGAAAAAGATAAGTTTTTTCTTATCTTAAAGAACCAAAGGTTCATGAACAAGTGCAAAGCACTATTTTTATTTTATCCCTTTATTTAGTTCTGTTTAAAGATCCATGATCTTGTTTTTAGATCACTGATCTGTTCATAAGAGAATTTTCTCTTCTTTCAAAGGTTTTTACCTTCTGTTGTTCTTGAGGAATTCTCGAGAATTCTCTTCTCTTTTTTTTTTTGAAAGATGTTGATGTCTTTGAATTGAGGTCTAGGGTCCTTTTTATAGTGCCCATAAATTAGTTAAAGTTTGTTAAAGAGATCATTCTCTGAGTGGTTTGTGGAATTTTCCCCACCGTTGGGTCTTTGATCCGAAAGCCTCTGTTTTACAGAAGAAAATCTTCTTGTTTTAACAAGAAAAGAAAAGATTTCTCAAAATTTTAATTCTGCTTGGCGCAAATACTCCAGAGCGTGACACGTGTCGCGCAGCTTTTTTTTTTTTGGCGCTGCGCACAGTTGCGCTGCGCGGACACGTGTCGCGCAGCGCTGCGCTTTTTTTTTGGCGCGCGCGCAGCGCACAGTTGCGCTGCGCGGACACGTGTCGCGCAGCGCACAGTTGCGCTGCACGGACACGTGTCGCGCAGCGCAGCGTTTGCGCACTTTTTTTTTCGCCCGGGCGCGCAGCGCACAGTTGTGCTGCGCGGACACGTGTCGCGCAGCGCACAGTTGCGCTGCGCGGACACGTGTCGCGCAGCGCAGCGTTTGCGCACTTTTTTCTTTCGCGCGGGCGTGCAGTGCACAGTTGCGCTGCGCGGACACGTGTCGCGCAGCGCTGCGCTGCGCTTTTTTTTTGAGTACGCTACTTTGGGCGCTGCGCTCTCTGCGCTAACGTGTCTGATTTTGACACGTGGCGCTCTGCGTGCAGCGCAGGGGATCTGAAGCGTTGCTTCATTTATTTTAATTTTAATTTTCTCTTTAATTTTCAAGACAGAGCTTTACTCTGATTGGAGAAAAACAGAAGCATTGCTTCTTTTCCCACATTGACATTTGAACAGAGCTTTGCTCTGATTGAGGTAAACAGCTACCACAAGGCTAGGGGTGTCGAGTAGACCAAGATGAATATTTTTTTTAATTTCATTTTAAATGCCAAAATTGTTATATGCAGAAATGACCTTGCCATGTAAAATTTTACAGTAAGTGACAATCAAGCAGGCTAAATGAAATGAAGTACCACATTAATGCTCAAACAGTAACTGAAAAACAGTAGCATTGGGCTCGGGTGTTACATTATACCCAACTACAAAAAGAATTTCGTCCTCGAAATTCCAAGAATACAAAAAAAACTACAAGAAGAGGTGAGGAAACCTCTGTCGGATTTCATCTTCTCGTTCCCAAGTGGACTCTCCATGCGAGCGATTAGCCCAAGAAACAAGCACAAGGGGGATAATCTTGTTCTTAAGAACCTTTTCCCTTCGATCCACGATTTCAACCGGTCGCTCCTCAAAAGTCAAGTCTTCCCGTACTGTTAACTCCGAATGATCCAATACGTGCGTTTCATCTCGAACATACCTTCGTAGTTGAGATACGTGAAACACATCGTGCAAGAACTAATGCCAACACAGGATCAGGTAAACATGTTTGTCTGGATAGACCACAGGAACGATCCATGAGGACTACATGTCAGGTTTGTTGGCATTAGACACAAGATCAGGTAACGGGTCAGGTCATGGTACATCAGGTCAAGTCAACAGTATACGGTACCATGTCGGGTCAAGCACTATGTATGTAGCAAGTCAGGTCAAGAAGTAAGCGATATCATAGGTGTGCTCACAATCAGTTATATAATCAAGCATGGTTATCAACGACATGATATAAGCAATGAATTAAGCAATAGGCAGTTTCATTCAATTAGCAGTACAGTTATCAATTGTGTCACAGAGATGATTTCAACATTATAAGAATGCAGTATGACAATTATAGCCGTTTAATCATGTTAACAAGTTTAAGACTTCATGGATGCAATGATATCTACATATATAGGTTCCAAGTTTGAAAGATAAAATGTCATATAACAATATTGAACACGAAAAAGAGAAATGATCGTACCAAAGTTAAATTTATAGGTTTAGAGTGTCATCAATGTGTATGTAAATATTGTTTAGCATGTAGCAAGGGGTACTTGCCTCGACGGGTCGCGAACCAGGAAAACGGAACGTAAAACGTCGGCGGGGGAAACTCGCGACGGGCGCACGGTTCACGGAATGAACCCAAACGACGAACAGTGAAGCCACACGGGTCGGGGTACCACGCTGGAACGTCGGGACGCGTCGCCGGCACGGCCGGATTCCGGCGAGACACCAAAAACAGTAAATAAACCATACTTAAAAAAACATGAAAAGAGAAGAGAATAATCAAGAAGAGAGAAGGTAAGGAGGATAGAGGAGAGGGTGCTCACGAGGATCTGTAGAGGGGTGGTGATCACCGACCACGTCGACGGAGCTCCGGCGAAGGGGTTTGATGCTAGGGTTTCGGTTAGGGTTTGGGTTGAGTTCAGGGATGTTGCTAGGTTGTAGGAGGAAGAACTGAGGAGCTAGGGAGAGAAAGGAGATGGTGATGATGGTGGTGTAAGGCTAGGGTCGTCGGAGATGAAGGAACGGCGATGGGGTGAGGGTTCCGGTTTCTTGGTGTGTGCAGGTGAGGGCTCGGGAATAAGGGGAAAGGAGGAAGGAGGTGGATGTGGCTGTGACGAGGGTGAGGAAGCGAGGGGTCCGGTGGTGATGGCGTCGGCGTTGGGCTGCGGCGGCTAGGGGCAAGGCGGCGGTAGGGTTCGCTGGGGATGGGTTCGAGCTTATGAGAAAAGAAAGAAAAAATATAGGGGGAAGTAAATATGGGAGAGAGAAGGGGGGGGGGAGAGAGGGAGAGGGGGGGAGAGAGAGGGGGGGCCCACGGTTCAAGAGCGCTGATTGGTTGAGGGGGTTGTTAGGAAAATTTTAATAAAGATTTTAAAGATAGGAAATTTTGTGAAAGATTAAGAAATATTAGAAATATTATACGGTTAAAAAATATTAGAAATCTGGGATTTGGCGCAAAGTAAAATGTTTCCAAATTGCGCCCGGGTCGGGTCCAAAAATTTGAAATTAAAAAAGAAAATTTTAGGCGGGATCCAAATTTAAAATGAAGTGTTTTACAATCAAAAAGCATACCCCCAAAACGGATACACGTACGTGCACGTAGCCGTCCAAACTTGCCCGTTTCACTGAACGGGACGAGAACACGATGCACGGACGCTACAACAGGGTTAGGGGTGTCAAGTAGGCCATGACGAATATTTTTAATTTTATTTTAGATGCCTTAAATTGTTATATGCAGAAATGAATTGACGGGGTAAAATTACAACAAGTAACAATCAAGCAAGATAAATGAAATAAGTGCCACACTACATTCAACGGTAACTGAAATTAGTAGCATTGGGCTCGGGTGTTACATACCCTAAAGTTTGTTTTTGGCACTAGGCTGTTGTTTTCTTTTTCTCTTCTCGTACAATTTTTAAAGTTTAACTAAATGCCAATAGGAACAACTTTATTTATTTCAGAAAGAGGGTACGGATACATTTTTTAATTTGTACAACTTGAGATTTTCAGCGTTGTAAGGATGGGGAAAATCATAGCCCCGAGCGTTCTTAAGTCCGAATGGCATCACCTTGTAGCAGTATACCCTCCGGTCAGTTGTAAAGGCGGTCAGTTTCTCGTCGGCCGGGTTCATCCTGATCTGATTGTAACCCGAGAAGGCGTCTATGAAGCTCAATAGTTCGTGGCCCGCTGAGTTGTCTACAAGCTGGTCTATCCGAGAGATGGGATAGTTATCTTTTGGGTAGTCCTTATTTAAGTCCGTGAAATCGACGCACATGCGCCATTTCCCGTTCGCCTTCTTGACCATGACTACATTTGCAAGCCTACCAGAGTAGTCCAGATTCATGATAAAGTTAGCGGTGAGCAATCGATCCACTTCGTCTTCTATCACCTTTTGCTTAGCCGGCGCAAAGCTTCTTTTCTTTTGTCGGACGGGCTTTGCTTTCGAATCGACCCTGAGCTTGTGGAAGATCACTCTAGGGTCAATTCCGGGCATGTCCGTCGGCGTCCAAGCAAAAACGTCCGAATTATCTCGTAGGAAGTGGATCAGTTCTTCACGGCGATCCCTAGTCAGTAGAGAGCCGATTTGGACTGTTCGGTCGTTGACCCCTTCTACGAGTGGTACTTCCGTTAATACTTCTACTGGGGCGCCTCTAACTTCCATTTGTTCGTCGCGCGTATCTGAAGACCTCTAGAAGTCAGGTATGTCCTCAAAATCGTCGCTTTGATCTCCGGCAGTGGACGTCGAGGTGAGGAAAATCCTAGCGGTTTGCCGGTCTCCGTGTGCCCGGCCTATTCCCCCTTGATCTGAATGAAACTTGATCGCAAGGTGATAAGTTGAGATCTAGGCTCGGAGAGCGTTTAAGGTCGGACGTCCGAGGAGAATGTTGTAGGATGAAAGGACTTTGGCGACGAGAAAATCCATAGGTTCATTCCGTGTATGTCCCGCTTCCCCAATGTTGAGTAGAAGGGTGACCAATCTCTTGGCAGGGATGGAGTGATTGGTGAACCCCCCCGAGAGTACATGGAAGGTAGGTCACAGGTCGGATGGTCCTAACCCCATACGTTGGAAGCAATCATGGAACAGGATATCCGCCGATCTCTCTGAGTCGACCAAAATCCTCTGGACCTCGTAACGGTGGACTCTGGCCATTATTACGTATGAGTCGTTGTGAGGCTAGGATATACCGTGGAGGTCTTCATCGGTGAAGATGATGGGCTCGGCTTTCCTGCCCTTCTTCTGGGGTGGAACGCCTACATTCTCGACCAGGAGGAGGCGGTGGTTTCCGCCAGCTTCCCGAGCAGGATCCGAGGTAACGACCATGATTTGGCCGATCGTTAACTCCCCAGGAGGGGGCTGGTTCTCTTGCTCCCGCTCTGTCTGCTGCTTGTCCCGCCGCAAGTACTTTGCCAGGTGGCCGGAACGGATCAACTTCTCGATGTAGTCATGGAGTTGTTTGCAGTTTTTGGTCAGGTGACCCTGCGACCTGTAGAAGGCACAGTACGGGCCTCGGAGACGCTTGCCCGCCCTTTGAATCACCGGCGGGAGTTTGAAGAACCTCACGCCCTTTGCCTCCTCTAGCAGCTCGGTCCGGGAGATGTTTTGGTGAGTGTACTCCTGAAACCTCGATGAGTAAGGCTTCGGACGGTCGACCTTCTTCTTCTCCTCTATGCCCGTTTCTTTTGGTCGGTTTGGTCGCCTCTAGACAGATTTGAGCTCACCTCAGACTCGAGTTGGATCTACCGCTCGGTCCAGGATTTTATCTCAGCCATAGTATTAGGTTGCGCTAATGCAAAAGAGCGAAGCCACTCTTTGTGCCTAAGACCCGACCTCAACGCGGTGATGACTGTTTCATCACGGTGCTCGGGGACCTCGAGGAGCGTGTTGTAGAAGCGGGTGACATATCCTTTGAAGGATTCTTTGTCTCCGCTCTTGATGGTGAACAGATAGTCAACCGTCCTCTTCTGCCGTCGATTCCCGACGAAGTGACCGAGGAATTGGGAGGCCAGCTCGTTGAAGGTCGAGATGGTGCGTGGCGTAAGTCCTCAGAACCAGTCCCGATCTGCCCAGATTAGGGTGGTGGAAAAAGCGCGGCATTGGGCTGCGTCCGAGTTATCTTGGAAGCTCATGCCCGCTGTAAATGCGTACAAGTGATCTTTTGGGTCGAACTTCCCGTCAAAGAGCGCCACCTTGGGCGTCTTGTTCTTGGATGAGACACGTTCGGCCAGCAATTCCTCGGTGAAGGGCTTCGTGAGAGGATACGCGGAATACCTAGCCCCTTCACTAGACGGATGGTCGTTTCGTCTTATACCCTCGATCTTCTTTTTGAATGCCTCGAGTCGGTGGTGGTAACCCGAGGATTCCGCACAGTCGGAGTGGTGGCTATCCCCGCACTGGGTCTGCGCCAGGGTGCGGCTTCGATTCTGCTTTATCAAGTGTCTCAGATCCCCAGACGAGGCCCTTCTCGAATGGTCCCTGTGCTCGTCGTTCCCGCGATCCCGGCGAGCGAGCAAACCGACACCTCCTCAGAAGGAGAGAAAACGCGACGGGCATTGGGGCGACGACCCAATCTTCCTTGGGACCATGGCGTGGATCTGTCCAGCGCCCAACGGGTCATGGAATCAGTCGCCGCGTGTGGGTTAAGGTGGCCAGAGTCGGCCCGCCGACACTTAGTGGCGCTGTGACGAGGGTGAGGTAGATCGGAGGCTTGAGTGTGCCTATCTGTCCTTCAGCGAACGTCGTTATCCCGGGAAGGCAGAGCCGCGCTCTGGTGGTTAGGGCCTGCTGCTTGAAAGTGGACGAGGGCATCTACCAGCGTCGTGAGCCAGTCTATCCGGGCGAGCAAGGCGTGAATAGCATTAGGAGGGAGAGGCGAGTCGCTTCGGCCTCCGTTGTGACGGCTCGTGTTTGGATTGCTGCGGTCATCGCTCTCCATTGGATCGAGAGCGGAAGATCAACTTTTTGGGTGAAACAAAATAAGTCTTTCGTTCTCACAGACGGCACCAACTGATGGAGTTTCGGATCTTCTTCAGTTGCTGTCCTCCGTCGATTCTGCGATGGCTGTCTTGGATGGCTGCGATTTAGTTTTGGAGTTGTTGAGTGTGGATCTCAATGGGTTGGTGTTGAACGCCGAGCTACCGGCAAAAAAGTCCCGGGGTGGGTAACCACTGTAGGACTCTCCGACGATCAAGTTGGAGCTGAGGAACAGGAGCAGAGTAGCGGCGTATTGAGATAATTTGAGATCCCTGAGTCGTCTGAGAGAGGTGTTTATATAGGGGTCGCGTGGAGCGAGTGATTGATAGGATATGTGCGTGTTCAAGTTCTAGTTTAAATACCGCAATCAAGACGGTTTCTCTTGTAGCTAGCCGGTTGAGTACGGGTCGTCCGCAGGGAGATGGGAGTCTTTTTCAATGTGTTTTAACGAGTTAAGTCCGGTTGTTCAGATTTTTGTTTGTGATTATCTAAGTGTTGAGTCGATATTTAAAGCGAGCTTGTTAGGGTTAGGATTAGGTTAGTTTGAGTTAGGAGTCTCCACATCTTTCGTTGCCCCTCTTAATATCGGTGTTACGGTAATCGGCAACAACGGGGATTAGCACGACTAGGAAGGAACTTGCGAGTATAAGCTAGGCTTTCCAACGCATAAGTCCTTCCTTTTGGTGCTTGTCCGTCCGTTCTTGGCTCTTAGCCATAACCTCCGGTTAATTCAACCACAACCGGTCTCACTACGGAATCACCGCTATCATGTAGGATAGGGTGCCGTAAGGAGCGGATTGTGGTTCAATTAACGGGAGTTGATTTAAGCTGTTGGGCAAGGAAAGAGTGAGAGAGATTTCCTTCTCTCAAACTTCCCTTATCCTACCCTAACAAGAATGAACTACTCACACATCATAATACGGAAAAATAAAACAAAACAAAAGAGGAAGATAGAAAGAAGGAGATTAGAAGAATACGACTAACTATTTGCGACCTCACCTTGGCGAGGATCAAGCGTAAGTATCATTGTCATATGTAAGGATAAAGAAAAAAGAGAAGAAAGAAACAACAAGGAAATAACAACAACTACTTAACGAATTTAAAGTTACAACAATTATAACAAAAGTAAGACAAGCATGATAATAAATTGATCTTCTTTATTCACCATTCCTCACTCACAAAGCTCACTACAAGTTTAATGGAGAAGAGATGAGAAGAAGAAGAACATGTAAACTAAATCCTAGCAAAAGAAAATGCAAGAATGGACCCTTTCGTTCTCAAACTTCTGGGCTATTTATAGGCTGGAGAATGGAAAACTAGGGCAACCACCAGAACACCTGTACAAAGACCAAAATACCCCTGAAAAGTGGTCGGCTGAAGGGACTGTACTGCCGCGGATCCGCGGCCTAGACCCCCTATTGGCCGCGGATCCGCCGCGCAATGGTGGGTTCAGGGCGTCGTCTTCTGTGTACATCCCTGGTCTTCTGTCCCCTATTGTCTGGTATATATATTTTCTGAAAATAATTTCACATTTCTTCCAGAATTTCAGTTGAGAAAATGTGGACTTTTTGTGAGTGTTTTTGTCATGATTGCCTCGAGCTCCGCGTAGATCTCTTGGTCTTGGTGTTGCCATAGTGCTTTGTGCATGAAGGTGACAATTGATTTGTCCTTTTGTCTCCTAAACTGGTATCTGGCAACCTACGGATGAAGAGCGGAGACCGTGTTTTATCTGTGGTTGGCAGGAACCCGGATTTTGTCGTGTTTTCCATGGATTTCACCGTTTTAGAACCGAGAACCTGTATCCCGTAATTGACTAGCAAACACGGCTCAAGAGTATCTACAGATATGCAATGTGATAAAAATTGGGCGGTATGAAAATGCAAAAATCTGATATGAACAAATACCCCCAAACTTATCATTTGCTCGTCCCGAGCAAAGCCCATTTATTCACAAAAAATTTCCTAACCTCACTTTCGCAGGGAACGCGATTGCACTGAGCATGTGCAACAAGCCGTTAAACCTCTAGGTGTCCCTAGTAGGAGGAGTGTTGTCTCCTGAGGGTTTTCAGCGGATACTACCCACAAAATCCGGTCAAGTTGGTTTGTAAAAATGACTAAGTTTCAAACCCTAAAGTTTTGTTTTAGAAAATAACAATTCTATAATCCTAAGTCTAGACTATCGAACCTTTATTTTTCACACCTCGCTTCTTATTTAACTACAGATTTTATATGTCTTTACGTGTAGTGCAAATAGTGTCGTTAAGTTCCAGAAGGATCGATTAAAGTCATCATGTCGCACAATAAAGCCCAGATAACAATTTTAAAAGGATCACATAAGTTTTATAAAGAGTTAAGCATTTTTCAAGTTTCGTTTTCCAGTAAGGTTTCAACTTCAGAATTTCTATCTTCCTTAACAGGAAACTAAGTCGTATTTTTCACTCCACCTTTAACTTGCTTTCATTTCATACACACCTCTGTGAACGTGCAATAGTCTTTATCATAGAATAAAACCTTCATATCTCCGTTAAAATTTTTTTAAAAGCCTGTCTTTTATCAAGATTATTCTCACACAAAGAACCGTTAGGAATTTTAACTCGGAGAGAACACTTGCTTGACTTTGTTTTAAACTGGACTTTCTAGGCTTCTTAGCGAGCTTTGGGCCAATGCACCCAAACCAGTTGGTTTTAGGGCATTAGGTGTAGAAACACCCCAGCGGACTTAATTACTCAAGTTACCTAGGTCCAAAAACAAAAGACAGTTTGTCGTGAAAATCAGATGATTTAATACGAACGGAGATATAACCGGCAGTTCAAATATTTTTTTTTGGATAAAAGACGTGTTTAGTGGGTTTGGTGTGTAATCATTCCAATCAAGTTTTAGATGGGTTATTTTTTCAGACTTAGCTCCAATTACGGCATCAATAACATTCCTTCATATTCGCTTTACTTCATAAACTATTCTTGACATTACTTATTTCAGAACAAACCTATTTGATCCTTAGAAAATCATTTATCTGTTTAAAAGTTTAAACATGAAAGACTTGTCATCTAATTCCCAAAATTCACGACACGTGTAGTGTAATGTAAAGACGTATATCAGCTATAGTTAACTTCAAAGGAGAGTTATCTTTCAGGTTTTCAAAATCCAAACATAAGATTTAGTTATTCCTATTTTTTCAAACAAAAACCGTCGAATGTTGAATCAGAGTTCTTCCACAAGCTAACTTGACAGAAAAGTTTTTATATTTTTAGAAAATTTTCAGATTTTTATGGATTTTATGGATTTTAATATGCAGATGCAAAATATACATATGAATGCGAAGGTAAGAAATGCGTACCGAGCGTACCCCCAAACTTAAACTGGACAGTGTCCTAACTGTCATTGCATGAAGAGATCATTTGAAGGGTCAAAATTGTCGGTTAGCGATACACAATTTTTTTTTTGTTTTTGTTTTTAAAGAAAAGAAAAAGAATAAGAATATACACAAATATATACAAAATGGTTTGTACATACCCCCAAACTTATTTGGAACAGTGTCCGCTGTTCTAGGCAGGATAACCGAAGTTTGGAGGTAGGCAGAGGAAGATTATTCAGGGTAAACCGGCTCCTGCAAGAACAGGAGCTCCTCTGTTGGTTCGGCGCTAAGGTACGGTTTGCATCGGTGTCCATTTACCTTGAAGAGTGAACCGTCATTTGGATTTTCCAAATCCACAGCGCCCTGCGGATACACATTCCGCACAAAATACGGCCCTTTCCAGCGAGATCTGAGCTTTCCAGGATGGAAGTGAAGTCGGGTGTCGTAAAGCAGTACCTGCTGACCAGGTACGAAGGTTTTGCGCAAAAGGTGTTTATCGTGAAACACCTTCGTTCGATTCTTGACGACAACCGCGTTGTCGTAAGCCTCATCCCTAAGCTCGTTTAGTTCGTTCAGCTGCAGCTTCCGATGGCTGCCCGCATCCTCAAGAGACAGATTCAGCTCCTTTATCGCCCAAAATGCGCGATGCTCTATTTCGACAGGAAGGTGGCAGGCTTTTCCGTACACAAGCCGATAGGGAGACATGCCAAGGTCGGTCTTATAAGCGGTTCTAAATGCCCAAAGGGCATCAGTGAGTTTCAGAGACCAATCCTTACGGTTCTTGGAAACCGTCTTCTCCCGTATCTGCTTGATTTGCCGATTTGAAACTTCGGCCTGCCCGCAGGTTTGGGGGTGGTAGGGCGTAGAAAGCTTATGATTAATGGAGTATTTCCGCATCAAGGCTTCGAAAGTTTTATTGCAGAAATGACTTCCATTGTCGCTAATGATCGCTCGGGGGTGCCCAAACCGGGAGAAAATGTTTTCTTTAAGGAACCTAACGACAACCTTGTTGTCGTTAGTCCGGCTGGGCACAGCCTCGACCCATTTAGAGATGTAATCAACAGCTAGAAGGATGTACAAGTTCCCAAAAGAGCTGGGAAACGGCCCCATGAAGTCTATCCCCCAAACATCGAAAATCTCCACAACCAAGATCGGTTGGAGCGGCATCTCGTTCCTCCGGGATATCCGGTCCATGTGTTGGCACCGGGAGCAAGTCTTGCAATAGTCATGAGCGTCTTTGAAGAGTTGTGGCCAGTAGAAACCACATTGCAAGGTCTTATCAGCTGTCTTTCTGGGCCCAAAATGCCCGCCACACGCTTGATCGTGGCAAAATGACAGCACACTCTTGAATTCTTCATCAGGGACACACCGACGAATAATCTGGTCGGGACAGTACTTGAACAAGTAGGGTTCGTCCCAGTAAAAGTGTTTTACTTGGGATAAGAAGCGAAGTCTGTCCTGACCTGACCATTCGGTCGGTAGTAATCCCGTGGCCAAATAGTTCACAATATCTGCGAACCAGGGTTCGCATGATACTGTCAAGAGTTGTTCATCCGGGAAAACGTCGTTAATCGGAATTGGAAGCGAAGGCGAAGAAGGAAGTCGTGAGAGATGGTCGGCAACTACGTTTTCACATCCTCGTTTGTCCTTAATGACAAGGTCAAACTCTTGAAGCAAGAGGATCCAACGTATTAACCGAGATTTTGCATCTTTCTTCGCAAAAAGATGGCGCAGAGCTGAATGGTCTGTGTAGACAATGACTGGGGAGCCGATGAGGTAGGGCCTGAACTTTTCTAAAGCAAATACAACAGCTAAGAATTCCTTCTCAGTTGTTGTATAGTTGAGTTGGGCGTCGTTCAGGGTTCGGCTCGCATAATAGATTACGTGCGGCATCTTGTTGATGTGCTGTCCAAGGACAGCACCGATGGCAAAGTCGGATGCATCGCACATAATCTCGAATGGGTGCGTCCAGTCAGGAGAAGAAAGAACGGGAGCAGAAGTGAGTGAGCGTTTCAGTGACTCGAAGGCAGTCACACAGCTCGAGTTGAAGTCGAAAGGCGTATCCTTGGCCAGCAAAAGAGTCAAGGGCCTAGCAATCTTGCTAAAGTCCTTGATAAACCGTCTATAGAAACCGGCATGGCCAAGGAAGGCTCGGATATCTCTGACGCATCGGGGAGGAGGCAGATTGGAAATGACCTCAATCTTTGCTTTGTCAACCTCTATGCCATTTTGCGAGATGATATGTCCTAAGACAATACCTTCGCGCACCATGAAGTGGCATTTCTCCCAGTTCAAAGTGAGATTCTTGTCCTTACATCTGGTAAGGACAGCGTCAAGATGCAGCAAACACTCGTCAAAGGAGTCGCCGAAGATGGAGAAGTCATCCATGAAAATCTCCAGAAATTTTTCCACCATGTCTGAGAAAATTCCCATCATACACCGCTGGAAGGTAGCGGGCGCATTGCATAACCCAAAGGGCATGCGACGATATGCAAACGTGCCGAAAGGACAAGTGAATGTGGTCTTGTCCTGGTCTTTTTCGGCGATGGGAATTTGATTATAGCCGGAGTAGCCATCAAGAAAGCAGTAGTACTCGTGTCCGGCCAATCGTTCAAGCATCTGGTCAATGAAAGGTAGCGGAAAGTGGTCTTTCCGCGTTGCGGCGTTGAGTTTTCTGTAATCAATGCAAACTCGCCACCCAGTTTGGGTGCGAGTAGGGATTAACTCGTTCGCCTCGTTAGTGATGACCGTGATGCCCGACTTCTTGGGGACAACATGAATGGGGCTAACCCACTGGCTATCAGAGATAGGGTAAATGATACCACTATCTAGACATTTGACGATCTCCTTCTTCACAGCCTCCTTCATGACTGGATTAAGACGTCTTTGTGGATCCCGGGCTGGTTTGGCATCATCCATCAGATGAATGTGATGCTCAACGATCAGGGGACTAATCCCCTTGATGTCCGCCATGGACCGGCCAAAAGCTTGCCTGTTGCTGTGCAAGACCGCGAGAAGGGCTTTCTCTTGCTCGGGAGCTAGAGAAGCCGAGATGATGACAGGGAGGGTCTCGTTCTCACCTAAGTAAGCATACTTAAGGTGAGACGGCAATGGCTTGAGTTCGAGCGTTGGAGGTGAAATGATGGAAGGCAAGACGGGTGCAAAGGTCTCGAACTCAAAGGACTCCAGCAAAGGTTCAAAGCGAGTGTAGGCAACCGAGTTGGATGGTTCAGGTAACTCATCCGGAAAGTCGAAGGATTCAAACTCGGGTTGAGCACAGCTAAGATCGTTCGAAAACGTGAAACACTCGTAGTCGTTGTCGGGCGCAGAAACAGCAGCAGGTTCGAAGAGAAACGCACTAGTGGCGTCAAGATTATCGTGATCAAACAGAAACTCCTCGAATTCACACTCTTCTGGGGTGATCTCCTGGATCGAGCAGACGTCCAGTATATGAGCATTAGGTTCGGCGGGTTGATTCCCCAACCTAAAAATGTTGAGTTCAATCGTCATATTTCCAAAAGAGAGGTTCATCGAACCATTGCGACAATTGATCACAGCATTTGAGGTTGCGAGAAATGGTCGACCGAGTATCACCGGAATCTGATTCCGGGGATTAGCTACAGGCTGTGTATCTAATACAATGAAGTCAACGGGGAATATGAAGTCCCCGACTCTTATCAACACATCCTCTAGCTTACCCCTAGGGTGGGTGATCGATCGGTTGGCCATTTGGAGAGTACAGTGCGTGGGTTTCAACTCTCCGACGCCTAATTGCTCGTATACTGAATACGGAAGCAAGTTAACACTGGCACCAAGATCTAATAGTGCGCGGTTGATGTTCTTATCCCCAATAGTGATTGAAATCGTAGGACAGCCAGGGTCCTTCCGTTTTTGTGGTAAAGATTGGGTAAGAGCATCACTCACAGCACTGGCCAAGAAAACTTTCTTTGGTACCTGAGACTTCCTCTTTTTCGTGCACAAGTCCTTTAAGATTTTCGCGTAAGACGGGACTTGTTGGACAGCATCTAAAAGAGGAATGTTAATGTTAACTTGCTTAAATAACTCCATAATCTTCTCCATTTGTGGATTTTGTTTGTTAGACCTCAACCGGTTTGGAAATGGAACATTTTGAAAATTGGTTGAGTCTAAAGCTGGAGGAGGATATTGTGGAGTTGGAACGGATCCCAGAATAGGTGTCTTCGTGGAGTGAGAAGTGGGTCCGTTCAGAGCAGAAGAAGAGGAAGGGGAGCCTGTTGAAGAACGGAGAATGGGCTCAGAAGACTAAGAAGAAGAAGAAGAAGAAGCAGCGGCCGGGGCGTCATCGTTGATTCGTTTGCCAATGTTATTTTGCAGCATCCTCCCTGATCTCAGTGTGGTCACGGCACTCACATTATGGTTTTGTTGTTCAAGAGCAACATGTGCATTATGTGGGTGACCGGGATTTGGAAGTGGCTGGGACGGGAGCTTCCCCTTTTCTCGCTCGCTCAAGGCCGCGTTTAGCTGTGCAATCTGGGCCTCGATGGTCTTGATGCTTTGCCCGTGTGCGGCAGTGTGTTGCACTAAGGATTGAATCGAAGACTGGATGTTGGCGGTGGATTGAGTCGATTGTTTAACAAACGCCTCCAGACTTCGCTCGAGCGAGGAAACCTTATCAGTGTTTGACGGAACAAAGTTGTTTGGTGGAAAAGAGTTGTTGGGTACAAAGTTGTTCGTCTGGTTTTGGAAAGGTTGGGGTTGGAAGGGCTGCTGATACTGAGTTTGTTGTTGCGCTTGTTGTTGCGGCGGAGGGGCCCTTTGGAAATTGTTGCCCTGGAATTGATTCTGATTCTGATTCCAGGCGAAATTGGGGTGGTTCCTCCAACCGGGATTGTAGGTGGAAGAGTATGGATCATTCCTCGGTCTTTGCTGGAAGGCAGCATTAACCTGATCCTGTCCTTACGAGGGTGGATTGTAAGGACACTCTTCGGTTAAGTGGGAAGGATCGGAACAACAAGCGCAGATGGTACGAAGGGGGAGAACAGGGGCAGGAGTAGGAGCAGAAAATTTGCTCTCTATTGCTTCAAGCTTTCTTGTTATAGCAGCCATTTCAGCTTTCATCGCAATAGAGACGTCAAGTTGGTGGATTCCTACCCTAGACTGACCGGTAGAAGTGGAGGTAGAAGAAGAAGAAGTCGGTCTGGTGCTCTCCCACTGTAGCGTTTGCTCCGCAAGATCGTCAAAGAACTGCCACGCTTCCTCGTCAGATTTCGATAGGAAGTGGCCCTGACAGATGGTTTCCAGCAACTGCTTCGTTGCTGGGTTCAGTCCCTCGTATAAGGTTTGGCAGAGCTGCCATTTCTCTATACCGTGGTGAGGACACTGAACAAGAAGGTCTTTGTACCGGTCAAAGCACTTCCAGAAGGGTTCAGAAGGAAGCTGGGAGAATTGGTTGATTTCATTTCGAATTCTTGCGGTCTTATGATTTGGATAGAATTTTTTCAGAAACGCTTTAACAAACTCGTCCCAGCTGGTGATTGAGTGGGAAGCGGTGCTATACAGCCATTTCTCAGCGAGATCGCATAAAGTGAACGGAATGACCCGTAGACGTATAGCATCGTCCGACAGCTGGGTGGTTTTCATCATGGCACAGACATTTTGAAATTTATTGATGAAGATATAGGCATCTTCAGATTCGAGCCCATGAAAACGTGGAAGCATGTTGATGAAATGGGGCTTAATTTCAAAGTTGTCCCCATTGGCCGGAGGAAGAGAAAGGCAGGTGGGAAGTGCAGAACGGGTGGGGTAGAAACGATCCTGGAGCGCAATTCGCTGTGGCGCTACAACAGGCGGAGGTGGTGGGAGATTGGTCTCCGTAGGAGGTGGAGCCAATCCAGCGGTGGTCAAAGAGATGTTCGGATTAAATCCCGACATCGCGGAAGAAGAGGTTGGTGAAGGTGAAGGTGAAGATGTATGAACAGAATTCCGGTCAACGTCGGAGTTGGCTGGCAAAGGAAGGGGTGAAAGAGGAGTGGATGGAGTATCGACTTCGGAGTCGATCGCGTAGTCGGTCGCGACTAACGTAACGCGGACTAGACGGGCGCTAGTGTCCCGAGTCCAAGCGGACATACACTAAACGAGTTTAGTATAGTCAAAGCGGAGAAGGTGAGGGTAAGAAAACGTCAATGGAGAAAGGCGATGGGTGGTGGGTGAAAATGGATTTGGCGACAAAAGGGCAAGTTTTTATAAAAGTTTTTGATTTTTTCTTTTTTTTTTCTTTTTAGAAAGAGATTTACAGAAATATGTACGGAAATACGGCTTAAGCAATCACAAACAAGATATGCACAATCACTCCTAGATCTAGGGTAACCTAGGTCTACTAGACCTGCTCCTGAACTTGATTGTCGAAGTTAAACAGTGTCGAGAAACGGGCTTAAAAATACACTGATCACGAGGCCAGGTAAGTGCAGAGATAAGGGGACGTTGTCCAACGCTTTCGGCGGTTGCGCCTTTAACACTTTCCTAGACATCCCGTAAACAATATACGGTTAAGCGAGATTCTAAACAAGGTTTATCTTCTCCTAATGAGCGCGAAGTCCTTAGGGCTGAAGTCTAGTATTTTTTTAATTTACAATGGACAATGCATATGCTTTAGTGATTTCCGGGGTCCTGGGAAAGGTGATGAAATCCCCACCCAATCTGGATTGGTTTCAAGCCCCTTAAGTCCGTATTAAAGAATGCAAAACAGTAACAAATCAACTGCAAACAATTTTTATTTGCGGCGCAAAGAATCCTGCACAAGAACAGTTTATTGGAAGGGGGAGAAGAATTTGCGCAAAGAAGGCTGCAGAAAACACAGTTTATTGGAGTTCAGAGGAGTGGGGAAGGAGAAAGGAGGACTTACAGAAAATTGGAGACCCTGACTGCACTGAATGGCCGCGGTTCCGCGGCCAAACACCTGATTAGGCCGTGGATCCGCGGCTAGGTAGATGAATTGGAGCTCTGAAAAAATTTGGGTGTCCTCTGTTAGGTGTCCTCTGCTTGTCTGGATGTCCTGAATTTGAACTTACTCACTGTATCTACTCCAGATTTTTACAGTAGACCGTTTACTTGGTTTTGATCCGTCGCGGTGTAGCCGCGAAATGTGGGTCTATCTTCCCACGTCTTTGGCACTGTACTTGAACTCCGTATTATCCGACATCTTTGGCGCCGATCTTGAACTTCGTATTTTTCTGCACACTTGCACAAAAACTAATCAAGAATAACAAGATGGTTTTTTACAATGTATATATATATATTTTTTTATACTTACAAATTAACCCGAAATTACACAAGGAAATAAACTACCGTCTCTCCGGCAACGGCGTCATTTGATTGATAGGATATGTGCGTGTTCAAGTTCTAGTTTAAATACCGCAATCAAGACGGTTTCGCTTGTAGCTAGCCGGTTGAGTACGGGTCGTCCGCAGGGAGATGGGAGTCTTTTTCAATGTGTTTTAACGAGTTAAGTCCGGTTGTTCAGATTTTTGTTTGTGATTATCTAAGTGTTGAGTCGATATTTAAAGCGAGCTTGTTAGGGTTAGGATTAGGTTAGTTTGAGTTAGGAGTCTCCACATCTTTCGTTGCCCCTTTTAATATCGGTGTTACGGTAATCGGCAACAACGGGGATTAGCACGACTAGGAAGGAACTTGCGAGTATAAGCTAGGCTTTCCAACGCATAAGTCCTTTCTTTTGGTGCTTGTCCGTCCGTTCTTGGCTCTTAGCCATAACCTCCGGTTAATTCAACCACAACCGGTCTCACTACGGAATCACCGCTATCATGTAGGATAGGGTGCCGTAAGGAGCGGATTGTGGTTCAATTAACGGGAGTTGATTTAAGCTGTTGGGCAAGGAAAGAGTGAGAGAGATTTCCTTCTCTCAAACTTCCCTTATCCTACCCTAACAAGAATGAACTACTCACACATCATAATACGGAAAAATAAAAAAAAACAAAAGAGGAAGATAGAAAGAAGGAGATTAGAAGAATACGACTAACTATTTGCGACCTCACCTTGGCGAGGATCAAGCGTAAGTATCATTGTCATATGTAAGGATAAAGAAAAAAGAGAAGAAAGAAACAACAAGGAAATAACAACAACTACTTAACGAATTTAAAGTTATAACAATTATAACAAAAGTAAGACAAGCATGATAATAAATTGATCTTCTTTATTCACCATTCCTCACTCACAAAGCTCACTATAAGTTTAATGGAGAAGAGATGAGAAGAAGAAGAACATGTAAACTAAATCCTAGCAAAAGAAAATACAAGAATGGACCCTTTCCTTCTCAAACTTCTGGGCTATTTATAGGCTGGAGAATGGAAAACTAGGGCAACCACCAGAACACCTGTACAAAGACCAAAATACCCCTGAAAAGTGGTCGGCTGAAGGGACTGTACTGCCGCGGATTCGCGGCCTAGACCCCCTATTGGCCGCGGATCCGCCGTGCAATGGTGGGTTCAGGGCGTCGTCTTCTGTGTACATCCCTGGTCTTCTGTCCCCTCTTGTCTGGTATATATATTTTCTGAAAATAATTTCACATTTCTTCCAGAATTTCAGTTGAGGAAAGGTGGACTTTTTGTGAGTGTTTTTGTCATGATTGCCTCGAGCTCCGCGTAGATCTCTTGGTCTTGGTGTTGCCATAGTGCTTTGTGCATGAAGGTGACAATTGATTTGTCCTTTTGTCTCCTAAACTGGTATCTGGCAACCTACGGATGAAGAGCGGAGACCGTGTTTTATCTGTGGTTGGCAGGAACCCGGATTTTGTCGTGTTTTCCATGAATTTCACCGTTTTAGAACCGAGAACCTGTATCCTGTAATTGACTAGCAAACACGGCTCAAGAGTATCTACGGATATGCAATGTGATAAAAATTGGGCGGTATGAAAATGCAAAAATCTGATATGAACAGCGAGCGGGCGCGAGATCACCACTGTCAGTTACGCCCCAGTGCTATCCTCGCCTTGAATGGCAGAATGCGCCCATTAATGAAGGGATGTGCTAGCGTAGGACGCGAATTATGGGTAGGCGGCTATCTCACCCTGAAGATATACGCAGAGCCGTTGCGGGGCGCATGGGATCTGCGCTCCCGGTTGATTGGGGGAGGCCAAGGAAGCTCGGCACGTCGGAGGCTCGGAGACGAGCCCGGAGACCGAGGAAGCTCGACACATCGAAGGCTCGGAGATGAGCCTGGAGGCCGAGGAAGCTCGGCACGTCGGATGCTCGAAAATGAGCAAGGAGACCGAGGAAGCTCGGCACGTCGGATGCTCGGAAATGAGCAAGGAGACTGAGGAATCTCAGCACGTTGGATGCTTGGAGACGAGCAAGGAGACTGAGATAGCTCGGAGGAGAGCTGTTGGTAGATTCCCAGGTGAAGGCAGAATGCATTCAGGGAGGTCTCCTAGAAGGTCGGACATGTTCCCGAGACGAAGTCCCGAGGAATCCTCACAATGCAACTCATTTATCCCACCTCCACAGCCTTCGGGGCACGTCATCCGCCACGTGTCATAATCTGAGAAGACACAACTTGTGAGCATCATCACAGTGAATCTCCAAATATGCCCGGTCACTTAAGATCATGGCAACCCATCTCTTGTCCATAGTTTCCCTGCCCAGTAATTGGGAACTAAGTGAAACTTTGTTAAAACTTTTATGAAGCCTTGCATCGTAACTGAACCCATTTAGCTGTCAAAAGGCTTAGATGTTCGAGGTAATTAATATCCAGTTTGTGTCAGTTTGGTGTTTTTTATATTATATAGCATATAACAACCAATTTCTATCAAGAAAATTAGTCAATAGCGGATATCCGAATCAACAATGATGATCGAATGTGTTACACCTCATTCAATGAACTGCATTAAAATTCTACATCTCTATTTCAAGCTTTAGCTAAATTGAAATTAACTGAAAGACACAATTAGACTTAGCTCAAACATTTCATCAAAATAATCATCGAGAGAAAAGATAGCATACCAGAGAGCTCGACAACAGTGAGGAAACCCTAGAAAAATGCAAATGGCTCCAGCTCTTCACTTCAGAACTCTTCAAAAAATTCAATGGAAACAGAAATAAAAACAAATCGACAGTAAAGAAAATCGATCGATGTCCTCGTAGCATCGCTAATCTTTACCTCAAATCGGTTGCTGCGGCCGTTGTAAAACCTCAGAGCGCCCGATTCGTAGGGCGGCAGCTGCAGGGAAGCTTCAACTGCCATTATAGGCCTCGATTGAGACTAGGGTTAGGGTTAGAAAGGGGGAAGAAAAGGATAATTAGGTTTTTTTTTGCTCTTCGGTTGAGGGAGAGGGAGAGAAAAGCAAGAAAGGAAACAGAATAAAGAAAAGGTTGTTAATTCGATTTCGAGGAGAGCATTCCAAGCATCCATCATGAAAATGGCGTTAACCAGTACCATTCAAAAGCTGTCTCCGCTAGGCTGCCGATGAACTGGCGAAGCAGCAGTTTGTCGTCATCTCCAGTATTGCCGTATAGAGCCCTGAACTGAGCGACGTGTTGATGGGGGTTGCCTGTCCGCTTGTACACATGAAATTTAGGGATCATGTATCCTGGCGGGTACTTAATTTGATCGTACCAGCTTAGATAGGGTCGTCCAGTTTTGACGACTTGGCCAGTAGCTTCATTTGTCTGATGAGCTCGTAATTGCTGAGCTATGCAGTCATCAAGCGCAGCTTTCGATATCGTCTCTTCCCTGGATGCTCATAAAGCCGGAAGAGAGTTTGATGTCTCCCCTCTATCATCTTCAATGATTATTGGGGGATTTTCGGCTGGAGGGTCCGGCTGGATCATCATCCCCACCATATCTTGGAACATGAGCGCCATTTTTTTTATGTTAGTCGCTTGTTCCGCGGCTTCTTTATATTTTTTCTCGAGCATCCTTCGTAGGAACTCGGCGTTGGTTTCCTGCTCCTGGCGCTGATCAGACGATACTTCCGGGCTTTCCTTCTGTCCAGTGAGTGTGGCCATCTTTGTCAGCAACTCCTGGAGCTTTTGTTGCTGCTCCTGAGTTTTCGTCACAGACCGCGTAAATGGCCGAAGACCCGTAGAAGTACGGCTTTTCTCTTTTCCGAAAGCCATCTAGACGGTGTGCACTACCATGCCCCCAGACTTGGGGCGTTTGGATTCAGCTCCTTTGAGATTTGTCGCAGACACGGGGATTTTCTCCGGCCTTCTACTTTTATGAACGGTCGAAGTTGAGGGGGCTGTTGCAGCCGATGCTTTCCGTGGTACGACGGCGGTGAGATGGTCCTCCTCTTGCCGAACTTTCATTTTCTTTTGTCGGTGGGAGTAGTCTTTGTCGATTACAGAGTCTTGGACTCTTCGCCAGCCCCTGTGGATTTTGGAGGACAGCCGCTGAGGAGGCAGCTCCGGCTTCGCCTTAATAACATTTTCAGCGGGTGGAGGAGATCTTATTAGTACGGCAATTGGAGATTTCTTGCGCACCCTCCTGAGCGGCTCAAATTTGTTCCCAGTTGGAACGACATCATGAATTTCCACCATTAGAGCTGGTGGAGTCAGTCCAGAGGGAGAGCTGCCCCCAGTTTTTCTCACTCGGTGCCAGTGGGGACTTCGAGCATGTCTTGCAGATGGGACTAGCTCAGTTACGGGGGTGGCTTCATCATGCTCCATGTTCTGGTGAAGGGTTGCTGTTGGTGCCAGCCTATCGAAGACCGACGTCTGCTGAGAAGAAATGTCCAACATGTCGAAAACTAACTTTTGGATAGGGGAAGCAGTTTGGACGACTTCATCTACAGCAAGAGTTGGGATAGCCTTCTCCGGTATTGCAAGCCTCTTTGCAGGCCCATGGAGCTTTGGCTCGGCCGGTTGAAGACTGAGACGTTTGAATTGGACGACCCGTTGAGAGGGGCCGTGTTAGTTGTAAGTCGATCGAAGACCGACTTCTTTGGAGCTTCCTGTGACGGCACTGGAGCATTGAAGCTCATTGGCGGGAGCATGGTCCCGAAGAACAACCCATTGGTGGCCTGTGTCACCTGGTCCACCGGCATTGCGAAGATGGAGGCCGCTTGGGGCCCGTAAGTTACTCCTCCAGACGGGACGGAGCGGGAGTTGTTGTTGCAGTTGGTGCAGCTGGAAGCCATTGATCTTCTCCTTTTCTGCGTGGAGCAAGACACCAAATCTTAGTACCTCGAATCCAGGGGCAACCATATTAAACCACGATTCGTTCGCGAACATGACACATGAAGTGTAGAGTGTAAAGAGGAAAAGCTCCCACCGGGCGTGCCGGAATCTGTTCACCGCCGAAATACACGACTGGGACATCTGGCCTAAATTTTGGGGGCGGACGCTATTTGGTTTTATCTGTCAACCTCTCCAAAGATACCAAGTTGATTTATGGCACCGTGTATCGGAGGTTTGGACAGATGCGGCCGTTGTAGCAGACTTCATTAGATTCCCCCTCGTTTGCGAAGGGTTTTTGATTGTGGGGATGCTCTTCCCTGCAGGCGCAAGCCCCTGCAGTTAATTACATTACCGCGTAGCGATAACCGCTTTCTCCTGCTCCAGATGTTCACTTCGTGTCGTGTGTGTTTATTTTATTTTTGGTTGCCCGTGGATTGTTTATGGAGACTAATTTATGTTGTCGCCCGTAGGGCGGGGATTAGTCCAAATCCGTATTTTCTTCGATTTGGGTTTGTTTGATTTAAGGCTCGTTTATCTCATTTGAGATTAAGATCAACTTAAATGGTTGTTGAGGATACGTTAGCCCAATTCTAGACTAAGATCTACTCAACAGGATTTTGGGATCATTTAGATCCAATGAAAGAGTGTTTGAGCTCTATCATTTAGTTTAGGGACGTTGCGGTCCATTGGGTTTAAGGACATCATAGTCCCTAGAGTTTAAGAACATCATAGTCCATTTAGTTTAGGGACATTGCGGTCCATTGGGTTTAAGGACATCATAGTCCATGTTTAAGGACATCATAGTCCAAAGTGGTTTAAGGACATCATAGTCCATGGAATTTAGTTTAGGGACATTGCGGTCCACAGATCACCATTTTTGAGGTGTGGGTTTAGTTTAAGGACATTACGGTTCATAGTTAGTTTACGGACATTACGGTCCACAGCTTGTTGGTTGTTGGGACCCACCACCTTTCTGAAGACGTTGAGTAATTACAACGACATGTATCAAAGGTGTGGAGAGATGTACCCTTGAACCAGATTTCAGATTGAAGAGTCATCAGTCATGAGCATGGAGGCTCGGGTTATTTAGAGATTTAATCTCAGGAAAGACCTAGTCAATCTGGGGTTGAAGTTGACCTCTTATAGTGTTAAACACTAGTGTATGATCAGTGCCCACGTTCTTCCACGTGATATTCTAAGGCAGTGTTAAACACTGAGGTTTGGGATGCTCACGTGTGGAACGTGAGGCGCCATAGCAGTGTTAAACACTGAAAGTTGGGGCGCTCACGTGTGGCACGTGAGGCGCTTAGAGTTGGTCGTTGCCTCTTTTATTCTCTTATTCTAGTACTAAGCACTGTTAGGGGGTCATGTGGGATCACCTGAGACGCCCCAAAAATAGGGTTTATTCCCTTTCCTCTTTTATAAGTGCTGAGCTCTTCTCAGGGGTTGCGTGGGGTCACGTGGCGCTCCAAAAATAGGTTTTATTCCCTTTTTTCTTTTATAAGTGCTGAGCACTTCTCAAGGGTCACGTGGGGTCACATAGCGCTCCAAAAATAGGGTTTATTCCCTTTTCACTTTTATAAGTGCTGAGCACTTCTCAAGGGTCACGTGGCTAAATCTCGGTCATTCCTTTTTTGTTCCTCAAAGGTGCTCATGTGGGAACATGTGAGCTTTTATTGTGTAGCATTGAACACTAATATGCATGGAGCTCTTGATCTGAGTTTTGTGAATTTCAGGTCCTTTATTTTTATAAGAATTAAATTCTTTTATATGGTTAAACCCTAGTTTTGTCAGAGGAATAAAATTCCTATATCTTTTGGGAAGAATTAAATTCTTTGAACTTATTTTTTTCCCCTAAATTTGAATCTACATAACAGAATCTCCCCTATGATAATTAAATTCTAAACTTCTGGTTGAGATCTGTTTCTGCAGATCTCAACCAGAGGAAGAACTAAGTTCTTTGAGAAGAGTTAAACTCTTGGTTTGAGAATTAAATTCTCTTTTTGTTTTGCTTACTAAGGGGTTTTCCTCTCTGGTTTTCTGTATTTTTGAACTTGAAGTTTATGGGGGGTTCTTCCGTACAAGACTTGAAGTCTTGGGTCCTTTATATAGGGGAGGCTGATTTGTTGGTTCAGTTAAGGAAATCTCTCATTGAGAGATTTCTTAATTGATTTGGGGAATTTATCCACCGTTGGATCTTTGATCTAAGGACTTCTACTTTACAGAAGACATTTTTCTTGTTTTAAACAAGATTGGGAAAATATTTTTCCATACATAACTTATTCTGTATCTTGGTGATTTTTAATCACCATTAGATCTTTGATCCAACGGTGCTCTGATTTACAGAGCACAATCTTTCTTGTTTAGAAAGATTGGGAAAATATTTTCCCATACAGAGCTTATTCTGTATCTTGGTGATTTTTAATCACCATTGGATCTTTAATCCAACGGTGCTCTGATTTACATAGCAGAATCTTTCTTGTTTAGAAAGATTTGAGGAGTATTTCCTCAATCAGAATTTAATAAAGCATCTTGATGATTTTTAATCACCATTGGATATTTGATCCAATGGTGCTCTGATGATTTATCATCTCCGTTGGAACTTTGATACAAGGGTGGAGAACTTTTAGTTCTGGTGCTGGCGCTCTCGTGCTTTGCACGTGAGGCGTTGCCTCAGAGTTTTTAACTCTTGGCGTTAGCGCTCTCGTGCTTTGCACGTGTCACGATCCGAAAGTACGGAACATGACCGGCACTTAAACTACGAACGTCTTGAGGCGTACGTAATCTAAGTAAACCGAAAACCCAGAAATCCAAACCCAAAAAATAGTAGAGTGCAGGAAAAACCAACTTAAAGCAAGTAATTTTAATAGCATAAGCCGAATTATGCGGTTTTTAAAACATCAAAAGGTTACTGAAAATTTCGGCAGAGTCTCCTTTGTAAATACTGGCCCCCAAACGGGATACAACAGGAATAGTATACGAAATCAAGAAAAGGGCATCCCCAAGCGGGAGCTAGCTCTTCGTCAATCGACGGTCACAACCACACAAACAATATAATATACAACGCCAACGGCGAGGATCAAAACTCAAAAGGAAACTCAAAACCACCAGAAATATAACGAGCGACTCTAAGGTCGAAAGAATAACCAACACTGGTCTCTATCTCAATAAATACATGTTTGGTTGATGGAATTTACTAGATACAACTGAATAATATTATACAAGGTAATATGATGGGTACGATACAAGAAAAACCCACCTACTAGCAAGTCACCCGAATGAAACTGAGCCCGCAAAGCCGTAATGAAACCTGTACGGCAAACCTGCAAGAAACTGGGGCACAACGGGGGTGAGTTGCCAACTCGTGAATAGAAAAACATCTACGCACAGAAATCGCATAAATAACGTAATCCTAGGTCAATGATCATAATATATCCTCAAAAATGTATATAACATGCAGCCTATAACAAGGCTAGGGTAAATGTCTAACCCGAGTGAAATCTCATGTGCCCGTGTCAGTGCCTCAGGTAGCAATATATCATATGAATGAGGTATGAATGCATGAAAACAGAATACATGTAAATGAAGAAACTGTTTTCATAAATTAGTGAGATTTCCTTCGTATTTTTAAACTGAGGTATCATAATGAAATCAGTATCAACAGTGTCTAGCATCAACACAAAACATAAATCTCACTGTCTCGAAATATCAATGTCTCAATCTCAATATCTAGGGCGCCGTCAGTCCAGACCGGCTCCTACCATCCATCTCAAGACCACGACGGTATCCTCCGGATATCCGACGCGTCGGGTAATATCACCGGTAGGTAATCTGTCCCCTGCCAGGCTCAACGTCAACACCACATTCATCTTGCCCCGGGGTACCATACCGGGCCCACCATGTACCCGAAACGGTTCCTCCACTCCTCGAATCGGGTCTCGAAATCCATCAGCAAACTCATGGTGGACGACTCATACATCATAGGAAAACCGCACTTTTTATTTTAAAAGAGAGAAAAGGTTTATTTATGTTTTTGCGGTTTTCCTCCAAATCCAGAAAATCTCATGGAAATCCGAATCCAAAACCTCAATAACACGTAAAATAGTGAATATATGCATGAGAATCCATGAATGCGGCATAACGATGAATAACAGTATGCATGAAGTGACGAGTAATAACTACAATATCTAAGCTGGCATACAAGGTAAGTACACTAATATTATGTCAAACTACTAGCTATCTAGCTAAGTTAAGCAATAATGTTTTCTAAGGTGTACGTGACATGGCAATTACCGATGAAGATGTGTGTGAGCCGACAATTAAGTGTACGTGGTACCTACGCATCATCGGTAATGGTGCTGGTGTCCTAACAGCATGATATCACTAATGGAGTATGAAACATAAAATAAGCATGCGATGCGAAGCGGACCACAAAAATGAGCGGGAGCTGAAAACTAGACGCAACTATAACAATCTGCATTAATCTAATATAAGTCCTACAAATGGTGCCTTTTGAAATAACACGAATCATGGATTTTGAAAATAGGGGCTACGGTGTTTTTTATGAAAAGATACGTCTTTTGAAATATCCGTAGGATCCCTTGGGCTGTCTTTAAGAATGCCCACGATTCGTTGGTTTTTGAAATAGGTACGAAGTCTAATCTAATCTAACAACTACACTAAACTATACGGCTGAACTAACAAGCTGAACTACAGGTAAGGGAACCGCCTATCATCTGAGTCGATACATATACATACCTGTATATGTATAGTCGGTGATCCCGCCTCAATAATATCATATCCGATACCCTATCTATAATCAGGCATCCCAAGTCAAGAGTGCGGATCAATCATCAATATAGCTCGTACGTAAATCCGTCGTACGGCATCCCAATCTGGGTACGGGTCAATATCACATTCATCATACTATTCACCGGGTATCCTCTTTTTCAAATATCATGATCGGGGTACTGATCTACGTCTAGTACCATACTGATACCGCCTACGTATGCATGGACGTGTGTGAAACACTACGTCAAGGACCCGCTACAACGTCATGTCGTATCTCAAATACGAACCCTGCTATATCGCCGATCTCACGGCCTCAAATCAAATCTCATCGACTCAGCTCAATCCCAAGTATCATCCTCAAATCCGTATGTGAACACATAGTCCCATACCCATGTGAACCCATAACTATAAAGAATCCCATGAGCACATATCAATAGGAATGTATGCAAGTATGTATGTGTGTATGTGTAGTGCAACACTACCCTAGGGTTCGCAACACTAAGGTAATCCAACACACCAATATCCATCCTAAGCAATGTTATTAATCCCAAATAACATATAATAAATGTTGGTGTGTATACGCATCCGTATACACCACCACGGACTGCGGGGGTGCTATACGCCATCCACCCGACTTCTCCCCGTAGATATAAATCTACTCACCTGGTCCTCGCTAGCCGGTGCCGACGTCGCAACGCGCTTGCTTGTCGTCTCGAAGTCCACATGGGGGTACCTACATATCATAACGCACCATATCGCATTAAAACTAAATTCGAAATCGAAACGGCATACGAAAATCAAATCGGCACGCGTATCACGGATAGGTCCAAACCTATCGCCTACGCATGCAAGAATAGTCAAACCAACCCTCGATGTCGATGTACAAACGTCAAACCATCGAGAAAAATCCAATCACACTCATTTGCACATTCACGAACACTAATTTTAATATAAACTAGGTTAAAACTCACAAAAACCCCAACTTTACTTACAAAGTCACTTTTCCGAAAATCTAGCAAGCACAATTCGCCGTTTTTGTACAAAACAGGATGTTTAAATGAATGTAGCGGCTAATATATTTATTAAATATCTTAAATAAGTCATAGAAACAATTTTCGGAATTTAATCTCATTAAATTCCAAAAACCCTAATATTCTAGTTTACAAAATACCCCTTTTTTTTAACAATTTCATAGCAAAAAAATGCGCAAACTACAATTTAGGTTGGATTTCCATGAACTAAAGTGTTAAACTACACTTAATAAAGTTAATAATATGATAAAAACCCTAACCATATTTTTAATCTCACATATAAATGCATTTCATAAAACCCTAGTTTGCACAAAAGCTTAATTTGGACATTTTTCAAGTAACAACTTGTAATATGCAACTAGATAAATTTTAACAATTTTTCAAGATGTTAGCTCACATCACAAACCATGCATAAGTGATCACAACCCAATTTCAAAACAAAACCCTAACTAGAATTCCTTAATCATACAATTGAATCCACATAAAGCCAAATTAACACTTAATTAAGCTAACTACAAGCAATTAACAACAATTTAAGCAAAAGGGTTAGAATTTACCCAAACAAATTGAAGATCCCACAAGCACACATAGCCCTCCAAAATGCTCCCTTGTCACCAAAATCCATGCTATACGGGCTAAGCTAAAATGGGTAGGAGTCGGATTTTGATTTGGATTTTTGCTTGATTTTTTGTGGATTTTTCTTTGATGGAACAAAGAGAGGAGAAGAGGAAAATGGGGCTGTTGGGGGGTTGCTGGTTTCGGCCAGGTTGTGGGGGGGTTGGGTGAGCGAGGAGAGAGAGTGAGGTGGAGAAAATAACAAGTAAGGAAGTCCAAGTCAACACAAAGTCAAAAGTCCAACTCATTTATCCATTTTCTTTTCTTTTCTTTCATTTCTTTTCCTTGAAATCCAAGTGGGGACAAAAGAGGGGGCTGCTGAATTCTTCAAGGGGATAAGTGAATGGGGGTGTGTGGGTGTGGGTACGGGTGTGGGGTGATGAAAAATGATAAATACAATACCCCAAACATCCATTTACGCTAAAAAAAGCCTTTTTTCTTCAATAATTTCTAAACCGTTTTGGCAAATGATTTCGTTCCAAAAACCACATGATAAAATTTTATTTAATGTTTTATGATGCACAAAATTTGTTACAACTCATTCCAATTTGTAATTTTCCCTAATTAAATGTATTAGTGACGGCTTAAATAATAATAAAATAATATTTTTTTCAGAAAATTTGAAATTTCACCAGCGGCTCAATAAACACCAAATAATAGCAATTACATAGCTAGAATATGTATATTTAATTTTTATAATAAGATATTTGCATTTTGACTTTTTACAGAAAACCCCCATAGTTTACCGATTTTTCGAAATTTCACCGAAACGATTTTCAAAGCGTTACAATCTTCCCCCCTTAAAGAAATTCGGTCCCCGAATTTAAATTCAAACTCCCCCAAATACTAAAACATCTAAGAAAACCCATCAAGTCGTCGGGGCTCCGAAATTGTAAATACATAAAACAAATCGTAGCGCAGCGCATGCGCTTGAAAAATGAGCATATAACTCAAATCAAAACTCCGTCAAGCATCCCGCAATCATCGGAGTCATGGAGAAGACATCAATGCCAAATCCAAATCAAAACCAATATGACATAACTCGAAACTATACATGTAAATATCGAATCTATATCTGTAAGTATCTGAAGGAAATGCATGCCAAATCTCTTTAAGTCGCTGTGCAACGCGTATAACACTGCACAGTGGCGGACGTCTATCATAAGAAAATAACTATATACATATATATCTTTGTTTGAAATGTACGTTCCGCCGTTTTGGAAACAATTTAGAAGGGTCTCCTTGTTTTAAACATTTCGTGTCATATCAGACACGTAGGTAAATACTGAGGCTATAGCTCGCTTTTTGGAAATCCCTTCAATAACTATCAATGCATGCAAAATATATTCAGGTACTGTCCTCTGACTAGTCCTGCTCAGTACGAAAACACATAGCAATATCCTAAAAACGTACTGCTCTATACGAAATCAATCCCCAAAATATGCACATGAATGCTACGTGCGTCTGGTGCGCACGGAAATCAAAATCCATGAATATGCCATACATGCGCACAGAAACAACATCTAAGTGCATCGGGTGTGCACGAAACATCTGTCGTAGGCAACATGTGTGCCTGACAGCAAAATCAGGTGCATCTGACATGCACGAAAAATCTCGATTTAGTGCATCTGGTGTGCACCAAAATCGCATCTCAAGACATGCGCTCAACATGCGTGAAAATCCAAATCAGGTGCATCCATCGTGCACGAAATCATGAAATCCAATATCAAGCGCCGAACGTGCTCAAAATCAATCAGGTGCACAAGGTGCACAAAACAAATATCGAGTATCACAATCAAAATCGAAGTCCAGTGCACACTGCAAGCATATAATAACTATACAGAGTGCAGGAACCAATTCGTGTGCGTGCATACGCACAAAATCAACTCAAATGTCTAAAACCGTAAAATCACAAACATGTGAAACCCAAGCACGAAAACGATATCAAGTGCAACACTGTGCAAAGATCGTAAATCCTCAATCATCAAAATCAAATCATGCGAATAAATCACCCAAAACATCGAAATCAATAATGGCGGAATAGTATCGCTCAAGAGCATCCTCTAAGAATCTCGGGCCAACTGTCGCGGTCACTAATGGGACGTCTCGTCGATGATCATGAACTCTGGCCTGCTGGTGTGCGTAACCATGACCACTCCTGGGTCAAGGTCTTCACTGTGAATTACCAATCTTTCGGTCCATCGGCTCATCGGCCCTGTCAGGTATGCTAACGGGGACGATTCCGTTCTGGCACTTCTCTGGTCATCTCTTGGTCAATCATCGCGACCACTCGTAAGACAGCATATCACTGGCGTCGGCCTCTGGCTCTCTGAATGTACGTGACACATCTGATCCTGGGTACAAGTATCATTGCAGCAGTGTCCTGGAAGGAATCCTGCTCACGGTCTCTTCCATGTCTCGTCTCTGCCAACTGTCCGGAAGTCGTTGTCCTTTCCTATATCTGCATCTTGCTCTGGAACGACTGCATACTCATCGCGACTCCTTCTGGAAGGTAAGTCCAAGTACCATGCCTCGGCATGCGCATCGCCTCTCTGATGTCGGCGGAGTGGAACATCATCTCATCTAGATCTGGTGCGAACCTCTTACTCCACTTTTCTCTAATGTCGTCTGCTTTGGACTCGTCTCGTCGCGGCTGCATGGACTGAGCTCCAACGACTATCCTCGAATCTGGAGTCTCCCAAGAAATGCATCTCACCACCTATCATCCGAATTAAGTCGAACCATCCAATCGATTGTCAAAACCTCATAATCCCCCAAGGGCTCAACATTTTGGGTACAGTTTAATAGTATCGAGTACATACCACAGCATCGGTGGTCCAGCCGTAGAAGGGCAAACCCAAGCCTCACTAATGGTGCCGTAGAACTGCCGCAAACCCGAAGGTTCAAAGGCTTTCACACGGTCATTAAGTCGAGTTAGGGTTTCATTCTTCTAGAGGGACCATAGAATTGCCTGCATGTCTTTCCGACTACTTTAAACTTGGAATAATAGATTTCCGACATTCGATCGTCTCTGTCGACCCTCACGTCTCTGCGTGAAGTCGTCTCTAGCTGGAATCAATCTATCTGATGACCTCGCATCGGGGTAAGCGAACGATCCACATGTCCTAGTCATTCATCCTAGATGACTAGCGACCTCCTATCATCTCTTAGTACAACTTATACTGCAATAGCTCCAACATCTGGGGCGATATCTCGTCGTTCGCAGCAATAACTGGCTCACTCGTCTGCATGCTGAACCGTGCCTCAATCATCAGGAGTAAGCAACACACCAACGGTCATCAAAATCTGGCTGGCCTGCATCATTGGCTCAATTCTCTAGTGTCGATCAGCACCTCCGAGTAACCTCATAAAGGCGATCCGCCAATCGCTCGTGGCGCGGAAACACAGTAAAAAGACACATCTCTGCAATCGTGTGTCGCCGGAATTTCGCCCTGGTCAGTCCTCGTTCGTGACGAGCTTGTGCTGACCGCAACTCTAGCCGTAGCTCTCCCTGCCCGTAACCGTAGCAGCAAAACCAAACTGGTACCGATGAGGCTAGATCAGGAAGGAATATAATACTGAACAAGGAAATGTACATCCTAAGGCTTCATAAGCGGAGTGGCGTGTCGTAAATATGCTGCGGAACATATCAACGGTACGTCACTCTACTTTAGTCACCTATTCCATCAACCAAGGGTCATCCTACGCTCCGAAGGTTAAAATCTAACGCTCTGATACCAACTTTGTCACGATCCGAAAGTACGGAATATGACCGGCACTTAAACTACGAACGTCTTGAGGCGTATGTAATCTAAGTAAACCGAAAACCCAGAAATCCAAACCCAAAAAATAGTAGAGTGCAGGAAAAACCAACTTAAAGCAAGTAATTTCAATAGCATAAGCCGAATTATGCGGTTTTTAAAACATCAAAAGTTTACTGAAAATTTCGGCAGAGTCTCCTTTGTAAATACTGGACCCCAAACGGGATACAACATGAATCGTATACGAAATCAAGAAAAGGGCATCCCCAAGCGGGAGCTAGCTCTTCGTCAATCGACGGTCACAACCACACAAACAATATAATATACAACGCCAACGGCGAGGATCAAAACTCAAAAGGAAACTCAAAACCACCAGAAATATAACGAGCGACTCTAAGGTCGAAAGAATAACCAACACTGGTCTCTATCTCAATAAATACATGTTTGGTTGATGGAATTTACTAGATACAACTGAATAATATTATACAAGGTAATATGATGGGTACGATACAAGAAAAACCCACCTACTAGCAAGTCACCCGAATGAAACTGAGCCCGCAAAGCCGTAATGAAATCTGTACGGCAAACCTGCAAGAAACTGGGGCACAACGGGGGTGAGTTGCCAACTCGTGAATAGAAAAACATCTACGTACAGAAATCGCATAAATAACGCAATCCTAGGTCAATGATCATAATATATCCTCAAAAATGTATATAACATGCAGCCTATAACAAGGCTAGGGTAAATGTCTAACCCGAGTGAAATCTCATGTGCCCGTGTCAGTGCCTCAGGTAGCAATATATCATATGAATGAGGTATGAATGCATGAAAACAGAATACATGTAAATGAAGAAACTGTTTTCATAAATTAGTGAGATTTCCTTCGTATTTTTAAACTGAGGTATCATAATGAAATCAGTATCAACAGTGTCTAGCATCGACACAAAACATAAATCTCACTGTCTCGAAATATCAATGTCTCAATCTCAATATCTAGGGCGCCGTCATTCCAGACCGGCTCCTACCATCCATTTCAAGACCACGACGGTATCCTCCGGATATCCGACGCGTCGGGTAATATCACCGGTAGGTAATCTGTCCCCTGCCAGGCTCAACGTCAACACCACATTCATCTTGCCCCGGGGTACCATACCGGGCCCACCATGTACCCGAAACGGTTCCTCCACTCTTCGAATCGAGTCTCGAAATCCATCAGCAAACTCATGGTGGACGACTCATACATCATAGGAAAACCGCACTTTTTATTTTAAAAGAGAGAAAAGGTTTATTTATGTTTTTGCGGTTTTCCTCCAAATCCAGAAAATCTCATGGAAATCCGAATCCAAAACCTCAATAACACGTAAAATAGTGAATATATGCATGAGAATCCATGAATGCGGCATAACGATGAATAACAGTATGCATGAAGTGACGAGTAATAACTACAATATCTAAGCTGGCATAGAAGGTAAGTACACTAATATTATGTCAAACTACTAGCTATCTAGCTAAGTTAAGCAATAATGTTTTCTAAGGTGTACGTGACATGGCAATTACCGATGAAGATGTGTGTGAGCCGGCAATTAAGTGTACGTGGTACCTACGCATCATCGGTAATGGTGCTGGTGTCCTAACAGCATGATATCACTAATGGAGTATGAAACATAAAATAAGCATGCGATGCGAAGCGGACCACAAAAATGAGCGGGAGCTGAAAACTAGACGCAACTATAACAATCTGCATTAATCTAATATAAGTCCTACAAATGGTGCCTTTTGAAATAACACGAATCATGGGTTTTGAAAATAGGGGCTACGGTGTTTTTTATGAAAAGATACGTCTTTTGAAATATCCGTAGGATCCCTTGGGCTGTCTTTAAGAATGCCCACGATTCGTTGGTTTTTGAAATAGGTACGAAGTCTAATCTAATCTAACAACTACACTAAACTATACGGCTGAACTAACAAGCTGAACTACAGGTAAGGGAACCGCCTATCATCTGAGTCGATACATATACATACCTGTATATGTATAGTCGGTGATCCCGCCTCAATAATATCATATCCGATACCCTATCTATAATCAGGCATCCCAAGTCAAGAGTGCGGATCAATCATCAATATAGCTCGTACGTAAATCCGTCGTACGGCATCCCAATCTGGGTACGGGTCAATATCTCATTCATCATACTATTCACCGGGTATCCTCTTTATCAAATATCATGATCGGGGTACTGATCTACGTCTAGTACCATACTGATACCGCCTACGTATGCATGGACGTGTGTGAAACACTACGTCAAGGACCCGCTACAACGTCATGTCGTATCTCAAATACGAACCCTGCTATATCGCCGATCTCACGGCCTCAAATCAAATCTCATCGACTCAGCTCAATCCCAAGTATCATCCTCAAATCCGTATGTGAACACATAGTCCCATACCCATGTGAACCCATAACTATAAAGAATCCCATGAGCACATATCAATAGGAATGTATGCAAGTATGTATGTGTGTATGTGTAGTGCAACACTACCCTAGGGTTCGCAACACTAAGGTAATCCAACACACCAATATCCATCCTAAGCAATGTTATTAATCCCAAATAACATATAATAAATGTTGGTGTGTATACGCATCCGTATACACCACCACGGACTGCGGGGGTGCTATACGCCATCCACCCGACTTCTCCCCGTAGATATAAATCTACTCACCTGGTCCTCGCTAGCCGGTGCCGACGTCGCAACGCGCTTGCTTGTCGTCTCGAAGTCCACATGGGGGTACCTACATATCATAACGCACCATATCGCATTAAAACTAAATTCGAAATCGAAACGGCATACGAAAATCAAATCGGCACGCGTATCACGGATAGGTCCAAACCTATCGCCTACGCATGCAAGAATAGTCAAACCAACCCTCGATGTCGATGTACAAACGTCAAACCATCGAGAAAAATCCAATCACACTCATTTGCACATTCACGAACACTAATTTTAATATAAACTAGGTTAAAACTCACAAAAACCCCAACTTTACTTACAAAGTCACTTTTCCGAAAATCTAGCAAGCACAATTCGCCGTTTTTGTACAAAACAGGATGTTTAAATGAATGTAGCGGCCAATATATTTATTAAATATCTTAAATAAGTCATAGAAACAATTTTCGGAATTTAATCTCATTAAATTCCAAAAACCCTAATATTCTAGTTTACAAAATACCCCTTTTTTTTAACAATTTCATAGCAAAAAAATGCGCAAACTACAATTTAGGTTGGATTTCCATGAACTAAAGTGTTAAACTACACTTAATAAAGTTAATAATATGATAAAAACCCTAACCATATTTTTAATCTCACATATAAATGCATTTCATAAAACCCTAGTTTGCACAAAAGCTTAATTTGGACATTTTTCAAGTAACAACTTGTAATATGCAACTAGATAAATTTTAACAATTTTTCAAGATGTTAGCTCACATCACAAACCATGCATAAGTGATCACAACCCAATTTCAAAACAAAACCCTAACTAGAATTCCTTAATCATACAATTGAATCCACATAAAGCCAAATTAACACTTAATTAAGCTAACTACAAGCAATTAACAACAATTTAAGCAAAAGGGTTAGAATTTACCCAAACAAATTGAAGATCCCACAAGCACACATAGCCCACCAAAATGCTCCCTTGTCACCAAAATCCATGCTATACGGGCTAAGCTAAAATGGGTAGGAGTCGGATTTTGATTTGGATTTTTGCTTGATTTTTTGTGGATTTTTCTTTGATGGAACAAAGAGAGGAGAAGAGGACAATGGGGCTGTTGGGGGGTTGCTGGTTTCGGCCAGGTTGTGGGGGGGTTGGGTGAGCGAGGAGAGAGAGTGAGGTGGAGAAAATAACAAGTAAGGAAGTCCAAGTCAACACAAAGTCAAAAGTCCAACTCATTTATCCATTTTCTTTTCTTTTCTTTCATTTCTTTTCCTTGAAATCCAAGTGGGGACAAAAGAGGGGGCTGCTGAATTCTTCAAGGGGATAAGTGAATGGGGGTGTGTGGGTGTGGGTACGGGTGTGGGGTGATGAAAAATGATAAATACAATACCCCAAACATCCATTTACGCTAAAAAAAGCCTTTTTTCTTCAATAATTTCTAAACCGTTTTGGCAAATGATTTCGTTCCAAAAACCACATGATAAAATTTTATTTAATGTTTTATGATGCACAAAATTTATTACAACTCATTCCAATTTGTAATTTTCCCTAATTAAATGTATTAGTGACGGCTTAAATAATAATAAAATAATATTTTTTTCAGAAAATTTGAAATTTCACCAGCGGCTCAATAAACACCAAATAATAGCAATTACATAGCTAGAATATGTATATTTAATTTTTATAATAAGATATTTGCATTTTGAATTTTTACAGAAAACCCCCTTAATTTACCGATTTTTCGAAATTTCACCGAAACGATTTTCAAAGCGTTACAATCTTCCCCCCTTAAAGAAATTCGGTCCCCGAATTTAAATTCAAACTCCCCCAAATACTAAAACATCTAAGAAAACCCATCAAGTCGTCGGGGCTCCGAAATTGTAAATACATAAAACAAATCGTAGCGCAGCGCATGCGCTTGAAAAATGAGCATATAACTCAAATCAAAACTCCGTCAAGCATCCCGCAATCATCGGAGTCATGGAGAAGACATCAATGCCAAATCCAAATCAAAACCAATATGACATAACTCGAAACTATACATGTAAATATCGAATCTATATCTGTAAGTATCTGAAGGAAATGCATGCCAAATCTCTTTAAGTCGCTGTGCAACGCGTATAACACTGCACAGTGGCGGACGTCTATCATAAGAAAATAACTATATACATATATACCTTTGTTTGAAATGTACGTTCCGCCGTTTTGGAAACAATTTAGAAGGGTCTCCTTGTTTTAAACATTTCGTGTCATATCAGACACGTAGGTAAATACTGAGGCTATAGCTCGCTTTTTGGAAATCCCTTCAATAACTATCAATGCATGCAAAATATATTCAGGTACTGTCCTCTGACTAGTCCTGCTCAGTACGAAAACACATAGCAATATCATAAAAAATTACTGCTCTATACGAAATCAATCCCCAAAATATGCACATGAATGCTACGTGCGTCTGGTGCGCACGGAAATCAAAATCCATGAATATGCCATACATGCGCACAGAAACAACATCTAAGTGCATCGGGTGTGCACGAAATATCTGTCGTAGGCAACATGTGTGCCTGACAGCAAAATCAGGTGCATCTGACATGCACGAAAAGTCTCGATTTAGTGCATCTGGTGTGCACCAAAATCGCATCTCAAGACATGCGCTCAACATGCGCGAAAATCCAAATCAGGTGCATCCATCGTGCACGAAATCATGAAATCCAATATCAAGCGCCGAACGTGCTCAAAATCAATCAGGTGCACAAGGTGCACAAAACAAATATCGAGTATCACAATCAAAATCGAAGTCCAGTGCACACTGCAAGCATATAATAACTATACAGAGTGCAGGAACCAATTCGTGTGCGTGCATACGCACAAAATCAACTCAAATGTCTAAAACCGTAAAATCACAAACATGTGAAACCCAAGCACGAAAACGATATCAAGTGCAACACTGTGCAAAGATCGTAAATCCTCAATCATCAAAATCAAATCATGCGAATAAATCACCCAAAACATCGAAATCAATAATGGCGGAATAGTATCGCTCAAGAGCATCCTCTAAGAATCTCGGGCCAACTGTCGCGGTCACTAATGGGACGTCTCGTCGATGATCATGAACTCTGGCCTGCTGGTGTGCGTAACCATGACCACTCCTGGGTCAAGGTCTTCACTGTGAATTACCAATCTTTCGGTCCATCGGCTCATCGGCCCTGTCAGGTATGCTAACGGGGACGATTCCGTTCTGGCACTTCTCTGGTCATCTCTTGGTCAATCATCGCGACCACTCGTAAGACAGCATATCACTGGCGTCGGCCTCTGGCTCTCTGAATGTACGTGACACATCTGATCCTGGGTGCAAGTATCATTGCAGCAGTGTCCTGGAAGGAATCCTGCTCACGGTCTCTTCCATGTCTCGTCTCTGCCAACTGTCCGGAAGTCGTTGTCCTTTCCTATATCTGCATCTTGCTCTGGAACGACTGCATACTCATCGCGACTCCTTCTGGAAGGTAAGTCCAAGTACCATGCCTCGGCATGCGCATCGCCTCTCTGATGTCGGCGGAGTGGAACATCATTTCATCTAGATCTGGTGCGAACCTCTTACTCCACTTTTCTCTAATGTCGTCTGCTTTGGACTCGTCTCGTCGCGGCTGCATGGACTGAGCTCCAACGACTATCCTCGAATCTGGAGTCTCCCAAGAAATGCATCTCACCACCTAGCATCCGAATTAAGTCGAACCATCCAATCGATTGTCAAAACCTCATAATCCCCCAAGGGCTCAACATTTTGGGTACAGTTTAATAGTATCGAGTACATACCACAGTATCGGTGGTCCAGCCGTAGAAGGGCAAACCCAAGCCTCACTAATGGTGCCGTAGAACTGCCGCAAACCCGAAGGTTCAAAGGCTTTCACATGGTCATTAAGTCGAGTTAGGGTTTCATTCTTCTAGAGGGACCATAGAATTGCCTGCATGTCTTTCCGACTACTTTAAACTTGGAATAATAGGTTTCCGACATTCGATCGTCTCTGTCGACCCTCACGTCTCTGCGTGAAGTCGTCTCTAGCTGGAATCAATCTATCTGATGACCTCGCATCGGGGTAAGCGAACGATCCACATGTCCTAGTCATTCATCCTAGATGACTAGCGACCTCCTATCATCTCTTAGTACAACTTATACTGCAATAGCTCCAACATCTGGGGCGATATCTCGTCGTTCGCAGCAATAACTGGCTCACTCGTCTACATGCTGAACCGTGCCTCAATCATCAGGAGTAAGCAACACACCAACGGTCATCAAAATCTGGCTGGCCTGCATCATTGGCTCAATTCTCTAGTGTCGATCAGCACCTCAGAGTAACCTCATAAAGGCGATCCGCCAATCGCTCGTGGCGCGGAAACACAGTAAAAAGACACATCTCTGCAATCGTGTGTCGCCGGAATTTCGCCCTGGTCAGTCCTCGTTCGTGACGAGCTTGTGCTGACCGCAACTCTAGCCGTAGCTCTCCCTGCCCGTAACCGTAGCAGCAAAACCAAACTGGTACCGATGAGGCTAGATCAGGAAGGAATATAATACTGAACAAGGAAATGTACATCCTAAGGCTTCATAAGCGGAGTGGCGTGTCGTAAATATGCCGCGGAACATATCAACGGTACGTCACTCTACTTTAGTCACCTATTCCATCAACCAAGGGTCATCCTACGCTCCGAAGGTTAAAACCTAACGCTCTGATACCAACTTTGTCACGATCCGAAAGTACGGAACATGACCGGCACTTAAACTACGAACGTCTTGAGGCGTACGTAATCTAAGTAAACCGAAAACCCAGAAATCCAAACCCAAAAAATAGTAGAGTGCAGGAAAAACCAACTTAAAGCAAGTAATTTCAATAGCATAAGCCGAATTATGCGGTTTTTAAAACATCAAAAGTTTACTGAAAATTTCGGCAGAGTCTCCTTTGTAAATACTGGACCCCAAACGGGATACAACATGAATCGTATACGAAATCAAGAAAAGGGCATCCCCAAGCGGGAGCTAGCTCTTCGTCAATCGACGGTCACAACCACACAAACAATATAATATACAACGCCAACGGCGAGGATCAAAACTCAAAAGGAAACTCAAAACCACCAGAAATATAACGAGCGACTCTAAGGTCGAAAGAATAACCAACACTGGTCTCTATCTCAATAAATACATATTTGGTTGATGGAATTTACTAGATACAACTGAATAATATTATACAAGGTAATATGATGGGTACGATACAAGAAAAACCCACCTACTAGCAAGTCACCCGAATGAAACTGAGCCCGCAAAGCCGTAATGAAACCTGTACGGCAAACCTGCAAGAAACTGGGGCACAACGGTGGTGAGTTGCCAACTCGTGAATAGAAAAACATCTACGCACAGAAATCGCATAAATAATGCAATCCTAGGTCAATGATCATAATATATCCTCAAAAATGTATATAACATGCAGCCTATAATAAGGCTAGGGTAAATGTCTAACCCGAGTGAAATCTCATGTGCCCGTGTCAGTGCCTCAGGTAGCAATATATCATATGAATGAGGTATGAATGCATGAAAACAGAATACATGTAAATGAAGAAACTGTTTTCATAAATTAGTGAGATTTCCTTCGTATTTTTAAACTGAGGTATCATAATGAAATCAGTATCAACAGTGTCTAGCATCGACACAAAACATAAATCTCACTGTCTCGAAATATCAATGTCTCAATCTCAATATCTAGGGCGCCGTCAGTCCAGACCGGCTCCTACCATCCATTTCAAGACCATGACGGTATCCTCCGGATATCCGACGCGTCGGGTAATATCACCGGTAGGTAATCTGTCCCCTGCCAGGCTCAACGTCAACACCACATTCATCTTGCCCCGGGGTACCATACCGGGCCCACCATGTACCCGAAACGGTTCCTCCACTCCTCGAATCGGGTCTCGAAATCCATCAGCAAACTCATGGTGGACGACTCATACATCATAGGAAAACCGCACTTTTTATTTTAAAAGAGAGAAAAGGTTTATTTATGTTTTTGCGGTTTTCCTCCAAATCCAGAAAATCTCATGGAAATCCAAATCCAAAACCTCAATAACACGTAAAATAGTGAATATATGCATGAGAATCCATGAATGCGGCATAACGATGAATAACAGTATGCATGAAGTGACGAGTAATAACTACAATATCTAAGCTGGCATAGAAGGTAAGTACACTAATATTATGTCAAACTACTAGCTATCTAGCTAAGTTAAGCAATAATGTTTTCTAAGGTGTACGTGACATGGCAATTACCGATGAAGATGTGTGTGAGCCGGCAATTAAGTGTACGTGGTACCTACGCATCATCGGTAATGGTGCTGGTGTCCTAACAGCATGATATCACTAATGGAGTATGAAACATAAAATAAGCATGCGATGCGAAGCGGACCACAAAAATGAGCGGGAGCTGAAAACTAGATGCAACTATAACAATCTGCATTAATCTAATATAAGTCCTACAAATGGTGCCTTTTGAAATAACACGAATCATGGGTTTTGAAAATAGGGGCTACGGTGTTTTTTATGAAAAGATACGTCTTTTGAAATATCCGTAGGATCCCTTGGGCTGTCTTTAAGAATGCCCACGATTCGTTGGTTTTTGAAATAGGTACGAAGTCTAATCTAATCTAACAACTACACTAAACTATACGGCTGAACTAACAAGCTGAACTACAGGTAAGGGAACCGCCTATCATCTGAGTCGATACATATACATACCTGTATATGTATAGTCGGTGATCCCGCCTCAATAATATCATATCCGATACCCTATCTATAATCAGGCATCCCAAGTCAAGAGTGCGGATCAATCATCAATATAGCTCGTACGTAAATCCGTCGTACGGCATCCCAATCTGGGTACGGGTCAATATCACATTCATCATACTATTCACCGGGTATCCTCTTTATCAAATATCATGATCGGGGTACTGATCTACGTCTAGTACCATACTGATACCGCCTACGTATGCATGGACGTGTGTGAAACACTACGTCAAGGACCCGCTACAACGTCATGTCGTATCTCAAATACGAACCCTGCTATATCGCCGATCTCACGGCCTCAAATCAAATCTAATCGACTCAGCTCAATCCCAAGTATCATCCTCAAATCCGTATGTGAACACATAGTCCCATACCCATGTGAACCCATAACTATAAAGAATCCCATGAGCACATATCAATAGGAATGTATGCAAGTATGTATGTGTGTATGTGTAGTGCAACACTACCCTAGGGTTCGCAACACTAAGGTAATCCAACACACCAATATCCATCCTAAGCAATGTTATTAATCCCAAATAACATATAATAAATGTTGGTGTGTATACGCATCCGTATACACCACCACGGACTGCGGGGGTGCTATACGCCATCCACCCGACTTCTCCCCGTAGATATAAATCTACTCACCTGGTCCTCGCTAGCCGGTGCCGACGTCGCAACGCGCTTGCTTGTCGTCTCGAAGTCCACATGGGGGTACCTACATATCATAACGCACCATATCGCATTAAAACTAAATTCGAAATCGAAACGGCATACGAAAATCAAATCGGCACGCGTATCACGGATAGGTCCAAACCTATCGCCTACGCATGCAAGAATAGTCAAACCAACCCTCGATGTCGATGTACAAACGTCAAACCATCGAGAAAAATCCAATCACACTCATTTGCACATTCACGAACACTAATTTTAATATAAACTAGGTTAAAACTCACAAAAACCCCAACTTTACTTACAAAGTCACTTTTCCGAAAATCTAGCAAGCACAATTCGCCGTTTTTGTACAAAACAGGATGTTTAAATGAATGTAGCGGCCAATATATTTATTAAATATCTTAAATAAGTCATAGAAACAATTTCCGGAATTTAATCTCATTAAATTCCAAAAACCCTAATATTCTAGTTTACAAAATACCCCTTTTTTTTTTAACAATTTCATAGCAAAAAAATGCGCAAACTACAATTTAGGCTGGATTTCCATGAACTAAAGTGTTAAACTACACTTAATAAAGTTAATAATATGATAAAAACCCTAACCATATTTTTAATCTCACATATAAATGCATTTCATAAAACCCTAGTTTGCACAAAAGCTTAATTTGGACATTTTTCAAGTAACAACTTGTAATATGCAACTAGATAAATTTTAACAATTTTTCAAGATGTTAGCTCACATCACAAACCATGCATAAGTGATCACAACCCAATTTCAAAACAAAACCCTAACTAGAATTCCTTAATCATACAATTGAATCCACATAAAGCCAAATTAACACTTAATTAAGCTAACTACAAGCAATTAACAACAATTTAAGCAAAAGGGTTAGAATTTACCCAAACAAATTGAAGATCCCACAAGCACACATAGCCCTCCAAAATTCTCCCTTGTCACCAAAATCCATGCTATACGGGCTAAGCTAAAATGGGTAGGAGTCGGATTTTGATTTGGATTTTTGCTTGATTTTTTGTGGATTTTTCTTTGATGGAACAAAGAGACGAGAAGAGGACAATGGGGCTGTTGGGGGGTTGCTGGTTTCGGCCAGGTTGTGGGGGGGTTGGGTGAGCGAGGAGAGAGAGTGAGGTGGAGAAAATAACAAGTAAGGAAGTCCAAGTCAACACAAAGTCAAAAGTCCAACTCATTTATCCATTTTCTTTTCTTTTCTTTCATTTCTTTTCCTTGAAATCCAAGTGGGGACAAAAGAGGGGGCTGCTGAATTCTTCAAGGGGATAAGTGAATGGGGGTGTGTGGGTGTGGGTACGGGTGTGGGGTGATGAAAAATGATAAATACAAGACCCCAAACATCCATTTACGCTAAAAAAAGCCTTTTTTCTTCAATAATTTCTAAACCGTTTTGGCAAATGATTTCGTTCCAAAAACCACATGATAAAATTTTATTTAATGTTTTATGATGCACAAAATTTGTTACAACTCATTCCAATTTGTAATTTTCCCTAATTAAATGTATTAGTGACGGCTTAAATAATAATAAAATAATATTTTTTTCAGAAAATTTGAAATTTCACCAGCGGCTCAATAAACACCAAATAATAGCAATTACATAGCTAGAACATGTATATTTAATTTTTATAATAAGATATTTGCATTTTGACTTTTTACAGAAAACCCCCTTAATTTACCGATTTTTCGAAATTTCACCGAAACGATTTTCAAAGCGTTACAGCACGTGAGGTGTTGCCTCAGAGTTTTTAACTCTTGGCGCCGGCGTTCTCATGATTTGCACATGAGGCGATGCCTCCTAAGAGTTTAACTCTAATTTAATAGATTTCTTTTTGTGCTTTGCACATTGGTGTTCCCCGCCGAAAACACGGAGACGCGACCGCGCGTGTCCGTCTTGCCAGAATTTTAGGGCAGATGCTAAATGGTGCTAACCGTCCACCTCTCCGAAGATGCCAAGTTGATTTATGACACCATGTATCGAAGGTTTAAACGGATGCGGCCGATATAGCAGACTTCGTCATCTTCCCCCTTGTTTGAGGGGTTTTTGATTGTGGGGACGCTCTTCTCTGCAGGCACAAGCCTCTGCAGTTAATTACGCTACCGCATCGCGGTAACCACTTTCTCCTTCTCCAGATGGTCACTTCGTGTCGTGGGTGTTTGTTTTGTTTTTGGTTGCCCGTGGATTGTATACGGAGACTAATTTATGTTGTCGCCCGTAGGGCGTGGATTAGTCTAAATCCGTATCTTCTTAGATTTGGGTTTGGGGGTTGGGTTTAAGGATACGTTGGTCTCATTTGGGACTAAGATCAACTTAAACATATGTTAAGGATACGTTAGTCTAATTTTAGACTAAGATCAACTTAACGGGATCATTTAGATCCAACAAAAGAGCATTTGGACTCTATTGTTTAGTTTAGGGACATTACGGTCGATTAGTTTAAGGACATTACGGTCCAGCGTTGGTTTAAGAAATCTCGGTCCAAGGTTAAGGACATCATAGTCCGTGAGTTTTAACGATATCACAGTCAAGGTTAAGGACATCATAGTCCGTGAGTTTAAAGACCTCACAGTCAAGGTTAAGGACATTATAGTCCGTAAGTTTAAAGACCTCACAGTCAAGGTTAAGGACATCATAGTCCGTGAGTTTAAAGACCTCACAGTCAAGGTTAAGAACATCATAGTCCATGGGTTTTAAAGGACCCCACAGTCCGTGGAATGTTTGGTTGTCGGGACCCGTTACCTCTCTGAAGACGTTAAAGGATTACAACGACAAATATCAGAGGAGTAAAGAGATGTACCCTCGAACCGATGTGAGTTGGTTGAAAGATCTGTAGTCCAATTTGGGGCTAAGATCTGTTAAAATATTTATGAGCAGATAGGCTCAATTAATATGAGCTGTGTACTTATGGCCAATCTTAGGTTAAGTACAATCGAGTTAAAATGTTTAACATTTATCTTGGGCTGCTGGGCATTTGCTTGGGCCTGGCCCTTTTAACAATGCTTGAATTCTGACAATATTTTTTCTTTTATTGAATGCTGGGCTTTCATCATAGCTCTGTGGCTTATTAAAGAACAATTTATGTTCTATGAGCGCACACGTGAGTGACTCGTGGTGCGCTTGGCGCTTTGCGCCAGTCAAAGAGCACAGTGCGCTTCTGTCGAGTAGCGTACACGTGAGGGACACGTGTCGCGCTTGGCGCTGAACGCCAGATGATGAGCGCATGATGCCAATTTATGAGCGCAGAGCGCTAATTCAAGAGCGCATTGCGCTTTCAGTTTAGTGGCGCACACGTGAATGACACGTGGTGCTCTTGGCGCTAAGCGCCAGCCCATGAGCGCAGTGCGCTATTTCAGAAGCGCAAGGCACTAGTTGTTAAGCAGTATATGCGCGATTGGCACGTGGCGCATTTGGCGCTGAGCGCCAGTCCAGAGAGCGCAGAAGCGCAGTTCAAGAGTGCAAAGCGCATTTGATCAATTTTATGATCTGAGAAACAATTTATGTTCTTTTAAAAGAGATTTTGTCTCAAGATCTAAGAACAACCGTTCTTATTTTGTAGGAGATGGTTCAACCTCTTATATTGATGAAAGGCTTTGCCTTTATGGATCTATGATCCTTAAGAGAATTGAATTATTTCCCCCCTTTTGAGATGTTCATGATCTCTTTGAGAAAGACTTTAGTCTTATAGATCTGTGATCTGTGAGAAGTAAGTTCTTCTTTTTATTTTAAGATGAGATCTTTTGATCTCTTTGTGAAAGACTTTTTGTCTTTTTAGATCTATGATCTTTTTAAAGAAATGAATTCTTCTTTCTTAATCATGAGATGATTTCATCTCTATGTTCATCATCATTCATTCTTACCTTGAAGAAAAATCTTCTTGCAAGAGCTTGCTCTTTGAATTTTCTCAAAGTTTTTGGGGAGGTTTCTCTCTCTTTCTGTATATCTGAGACTTGAAGTCTAAGGGCTTTTTTATAGGGTAGGCTGATTTGTTAAATCAGTTAAAGAGATCTTTCTCTGATTGATTTGGGGATGTTTCCCCACCATTGGATCTTTGATCCTAGGGCTTCTTTTTTACAGAAGGCAATCTTCTTGTTTTTAACAAGATTGGAAAATCTTTCCATACAGAATTTATTCTGTCTTTTGGTAATTTTTATTTACCACTGGATCATTGATCCAACGGTGCTCTGATTTACAGAGCACAATCTTGTTATTTGGAAAGATTTTGAGGAATCTTTCCTTAACAGAATTCAATTCTGATTAATTAATGATTAATCATTATTATTAGATTTTTGATATAACGGTGGGGAGCTTATAGTTCCAGCGCTAACGCACCCGTGCTTTGCATGTGGTGCGCTACTTGAAGGGCAGCGCACATTGCGCTAGCGCACCCGTGTTTACACGTGGTGCGCTGCTTAGAGCGCAGCACACCTAGCGCTAGCGCATACATGGTGCGCTTCTTAGGGCGCCGCGCACTTGGCGCCGCATCTGAAGCGTTGCTTCATTTCAAAATTTGAATTTTTGAACAGAGCTTTTCTCTGATTGGGGGAAACAAATGCCCCCCCACCGTTGCGCTCACGTGGCCCACACGTGAGTGCAGCGGTAGCAGCATCTGCGCCCTCGGATAAACTGAGAAGTTGAAACGGCACTCAGTTCCTATAAATAGGACTTTTGGTCCTTAGGATGATTTCTATTCATCTTCTTCTTGTTTTCTGAGAATTTTTATTCTCCCACAGAGCATAGCTCTTCATTTTAAGAAATTTCAAGAGTCAAAACTCTGCCAAAATTTTAGGTAAAGATTAAATTTTTTTAACGATCTAGGGTTTTACCCATTAACAGAGCCTTGCTATTCATAGATCTTTGATCTAAAGAAAACCCTTTTAGGGATTCATTAACAGAGCTTTGCTCTCTTGGAATCATAGATCTTAAAGAGATCTTTTTCAGGGTTTCTTAACCCATTAACAGAGTTTTGCTTTTTTGAAAACATGTAGATTTGTTAATCTCTTATGAAGAACTCTTAAGAGTTTGTTCATGCATCTTGAAGATCTCAGAATTTTTAATTAATAAAAATTGATTTCAATTTTTCTGATGGATTATTCCATCATCATCATTTTTTTCAGAGCAAGGCTCTTGAGGAATTTTTATTCCTTCATGATTAGAGTTTGACAAGTGTCACTATGTCACAGAGCACTGCTCTCAAAGGGAGATTTACTCCTCTGCCCGAGAGATTTCTCATTTAATGAGAATTTCTTGAGGATTTCCTCATTTAATGACAGCCTCATCAAATGATGTGGCTGTTTTATTAATGATGAACCGTCATCTAGATTTTGTGGGCCCCTTTGGTCCCTCTCCACTGCATTGCAGTGTGGTACTGTTAGTGTATATGCCCTAGAGGCCATTACTGTATCATACTAGTTTGTATATTACTTAATGGAAGCTTGGGATATTCACCTTGTATATACAATCTTGCTCAAAATAGTAGTATGCTACTTGGTTTGTTTCTACTTTAATGTGTACATGTGTTTATTTTAGTATATCGCCTATACACATTAGTGGAGCCCTTAGGATCTTTGCTTGATTACCAGCGTTGTGATGGCAGTCACACTAGTGGGGGCTGGGTAATCTATAAGCATATCCTTATGCAGGTCCCTAGTCGCAGGACTATCGAGACAGGGCATCGATACTCCGGAGTAGACTAGCGTATGCGCTTCTCATCCCAGAGTGGGAGGTGGTCTGTCCCACAGCCATCAGTACGTCGTACTGGAGATAGTATGCGGGTGCTCGTTGGGTTACGAGTACACTGGACAGGACTCGTCGGGAACTGACTGGTTGGTATTATACCTATCGTCAGTCATCAGTTCCCAGGTGACATGAGTACAGCTTAGTCCGCTGACTTGACACTGTCACTTCGCCTCGAGTGTGTTCCCACTGTACTTTGATTACTACCCTACCATGGCTCAAAGGAGACGTGCAAACAGGTAGTAGTTGGGTGCGGTCCCGAAGCACTTAGAGGCAGTGACGGTTAGACAGGATTCGTCTCTCCCGGTATTGGGGGTTGACATCGCGCTGTGTCTAGGAGAGCCATTACACGAGTAGTCCCTGGCCAGGGCAAGCGAGATATACTGGTAGGCTTCCAGTGTTATCTCAGGGTGTTTTGGGCTTCACTCCGACACGACTTGTACCGCTATTAGGGGACTGACGTTTACCGTCCCCCTAGGCCCGCCATGCGATGTATCAGACGAACAGACCGGACTGTACGGAGACTGTCACATTCAGGCTCAGTAGGAGTTCAGATGGGTTTCACCTCGTCAGTCTTCTTGTCGGCATCTACCTGGGGACCGTTACGCACAGCTAGTGCCGCTTGCGGTCTGTGGTTAAACCCACTGCCAGCGTAGTGTCGAGTCTTTAGAGTCCCACACAGAAAGCTATTCGCCTTTAGGCAAAAGGGTAGAGGTCGCATGGTTTTGCGTCATGTCGCATGGTTTTGCGACAGGGTTCGGTCACATCCGTGCACTTGTGCACGTATAGTGTCCGGACAGTTAACACTAGCGGGCTTTGGTTTAAGCCAGATCCTAGTGTACGTTTTGGGATTGGTTTTATCCAGTATGTATTCGTGTTCCTCGGAACGCGAATGCGGGTGTGTATGCACAGTTGACGGAGAGACAGAGGCAGAGGATTCTCATTAGGGTTGTTGACCGTTGACTGTTCAATATTGACTTTTTGCTCAACCCTAATGAGAATATGATATGTAATTAACAATAATATTAATTAAGTATTATGGTGATATGGTTGTTGAGGGGTTGACTTTGTTGACTTGTTGACCGGTTGACTAGGTTGGACTAGTTGACCATCATGATGACAATGGCTATCATTTCATGCAAAGACTTTTGCTTGCTTGTTCTCTTGTGCAAAATGAGTGCATGAAATGATATGGCTATTGTAGCTTAAACCATCACTAATACTTGATTGCTATTATTGGTTATGATGGTTTTGGATTATGAGAGCCAAGAGAGAAAAGTCTTGCTCATTCTTTCATTTCCTTTCTCTCTCTTGTGTTCTTGAGCTCTCATCTTCTTCCTCTTGCTCTCCCTCTCTTTAGTCTATGGTTCACTTGTCTCATGTGTTGAGAACCAAGAACCATAGAGAAAAATCCCAATACACTCTCCTCTACTCACTCTAGTTCACAAGGTTTAGCAAACCGACTGAACTAGTTTCTTCAAAGTTCGAAGAAGAAGCCAAAGGTAGAAGCTTTCAGGTGGATCGATCTTCGGCGCAAGGAGACGACGGGGTGAAGCCGATCCGGACAACCATCGAGGCTTGAAGACGAAGGAGTTCAAGAAAGAAAGGTATAACCCCCTAACCGAGTAGTTAACAACTCCTAGTTAGGTTGTTAGTTAGATGTTTAACAAAGATCCGGTTTTGAGTCCATGTTACCGCCTCTAGAAAATTGTTTTTCATCAAATTCAGGTAGCATGGACTTACAGTGGTATCAGAGCCTAGTTAAACTCTATCTAACATGTTAGCATAGTAGCTAGAAGATCGATCAAAGAAAAAGTCCCGAAATGAACCCGAAATTCATGCTTGCTGTCGATTTTCAAAGTACTGTAAAAGTAATAAATCGTGCTTTACAAATCGACTCAGGGTTTTTATAGTCTACTGTAGAAAAACGGTCCAAAGATCTCACCAAACCACCGCGGAAACGCGGCAATAGCTTGCTATTGCCGCGGTTCCGCCGCCGATTGAGCTCCTCTATGGATCTTCTTCACTGCAGTTTGTTCTATGGAGTATTTTGGGAATTTTGGTATATGTTTTTTTAGCCCAGATTTTCCAGAACGAAAATTTTGTGTTTGGGGCCTAAAAATTCGTATTTTTGATCGAACTTCTAAAGACTTAAGCTGTCGGGTTTTTATCTGTGATGTGATATTTGTATTGAACGTCTGCTAATCGCTATATGTCGATTAGTGGGGGTTATACAAATCTGTGATCTGTAATGTCATTGGAATGTGTATATGAATTCATTTGATTGTCGCAGGTGAATAGCCGGGGGTTGTGAGACGAGAGTTTTCTTTTCTTTCAATTCATGTAAATTTGTAAATTGATGTAATAATTATTTGTATGGCCGCACAACCGGGTCAGGGTTGTAGCCGTCATTGTATAATTTCTTTTTACTATTTTTGCTCCTAGGATAGACCCATGGAGGGGGTGCACAAACTACCGGGTATCCCAAAGTGCCGAGTGGCCTACTCACGGAGTTGAGGGGGGTTGCTTCGCTTCGGGTACTTGGCGGGTAGTTTGCCGCACCCGTAGGGGTCTTGGGTGGGGTATTGGCTATTCACCGCGACCGTGTAATCTGCTTTTCGTTACAGGCTCGTACGAATTGCGGATTCCTAGTATATCCAATGTGTTCATCTGTGATCTGAAATGGCTATCATTGCAATATATCTATATATGATATTATTTAGGCGTTGCTTATGTTTTACAGTCGCGCTAGCCCAGCCCCCGCTCTGTCGTTAGTTAAGTAACCTAACGGGTAATGACGGGGCCCCGTGGCGAATGCGAATGGCATAAGCGTACGTCATATTTTGGTTGTTTTCTGTAATGGTAAGATTAAATGATGGGACGCATTAAAAGAACTAATGCAAGAATATCACGCATTAAAAGAACTAATGCAAGAAAATAAACCAAGTAAAAGTCGTTGGAACACTTTCGAAAAACCACTCGGTTCTTTTCAAAAACAACTTTTAAATGCGGAGCTTGAGCCACTCCTTTTAAAAGCTATCTCGTTCCATCGATTATATCAAGTTCACTACGTTCACGGGTTAGCCAAAACCATTCGTAGCCCTCCATCATTTCAGTTAAATATTCGGTAGTATTCAAGCTATGTATTTTGACCTCATGCCAAGGCATAGTGATTGGTAGCTGCCGGATATTTATCTGTTGCATAGATAGAATGCATTGGTTTGGGACAGCCGTACTGCCATTTTGGCCTACGTCAAGGGTAGGTACGGGTGGGTTCAAATTAACCTGGATAATGATGGGAAGAACTTGACATGTGACTTATGACATTTTGACCTCACGCCAAGGTCATAAGAGCATGGGGCAAAAATCCACATCGGGAGTTTCATAAGTACTGAAACTTGCTAGAGTTGCATACCATTTGGAGTGTGAAGATTCTGGTAGGATTCCTTCAGTTTCGTCACGCGATGATATTTGGATCCCGATCCTACTGTGAGTATATGCTACTCCTCGGGAAAATTCTCACTTAACGATCAATGCTATAAACCAAGTAGGTGTCTAGAAAGGTGTTAGCGGGGCTACGCCCACAGGGAAACAAGGTTATTTAATTAAGGAACTTCGCGAAAGCGTTGGAAAACCTCCCTCGAAGTACCGATACTGGCCTGGCTGAACGGTTAAGCAAGAATTGTACGGTGAGATTGATCCTGACTAATTCTTCCTTTTTGGTTTGAGGAGCGATTCGAGAAACAGTGGGAGCCATCCTATTTAGACAAACTAAAATCCATTCTAAACTTGCAAGAGCATCATGCTGAGTGTTTCTTCTCTCTCCTAATTGCAGTGACCAATCGACATGACTGGACTTAAGTTACTTCTAGATAAAAACATACTGACAGGGCCAAACTACAAAGATTGGCTCAGGAATGTCAAGATAGCAATCACTTACGACAAGCTGGGGTATCTTCTTACCACCAAAGCTCCCCCTGTCCCAGGTCCCAAAACCAGCGTTGCGGATAAGGAAATCCGTAAGACCTGGGAAATCGATTGCGCGAAGGCCAAGTGCCTCGTGCTTGCCTCTAACATCAGAGGAGGCACGAGAATATAGACCTGGAATCCATATTTCTCCATACAAAAGAACTGTATGGAGAGCAGTCTCGTATCGCAAGATATGAAGTGTCGAAGAAGTTATTTTCGGCAAGGTTGGCCGTCGGATCATCGGTAGCGGAACACATGCTTAAGATGATTGGCTACATAGAAGAGCTCGCGGACCTTGGGACCACGTTGGAGAATGAGTTCTATACGGACTTGATTCTCCAGTCCCTTCCTTCCACTTACGCCCAGTTTATCCTGAACTTCAACTTACAAGAAAAGGAAGTTGAACTTTCAGAACTCCTCAACATGCTGAGGAGCGCAGAGGGCACCCTACAGAAAGGTAGAGAAACATCCACTTTGTTTGTAGGAGGATCTTCTTCTTCTAGGTCCAAGGCGAAAGCCAAGGGAAAGAAGAAGAAAGCCCCCGCCAAACCAAGAGGCGGTGTTAGTAAAGTGTATACGAAGGGAAAAGCAAAAGCAACAAAGAAAGTGGGAAAGCTTGTGGATAAGGAAGAATGCTTCTATTGTCATAAGAAGGGACACTGGAAGAATGATTGCAGGGCTTGGAAGGCCAGAACACAGGATCTGAAGCAGGTTGCGGCTTCAGCTTCAGGTGTGTATGTTATTGAAAACTGTCTTTCAATAAACTCTACTTCCTGGGTATTGGATACCGGATCAGGATCTTATATCTGTAATTCTTTGTAGGCGTTGAGAAACCGTAGGGTTTTGAAGGCAGGTGACATGACCCTCAAAGTTGCAAACGGAGCTAGCATGGATGCTAAGGCCGTGGGGGACTATCACTTGGGAATGTCAGATGGACATGTTTTGGTTTTGCGTAATTGCTTTTTTGTACCCAACGCAACTTGTAATATTATTTCTGTATCTTTGGTTTCTAAAGAAGGTTATGAATTTGCGTTTGTAAGCAATGTTGTAAACATTCACCTTAATCAAGTTCTGATTGGGTCAGGTACATTGAGCAATGGTATATACGTATTAAACCAACCACAGATTTTCAATGTCCAGAATACACACAAAAGAAAGTCTCCGGAAATAAATCAGACTTTCTTATGGCATTGTAGACTGGGTCACATCAATGAGAGAAGGTTGACGAAGTTACATACAGAAGGATATTTGAATCCGTTCGAATATCAATCGTATGCCACTTGTCAATCCTGTCTCAAAGGAAAGATGACAAAGACTCCGTTCACTGGATACGGAGTAAGAGCGAGCGAGCTCTTGGGACTCATACACAGCGACATGTGCGGTCCAATGTCTACAAATGCGCGAAGCGGTTTTTCTTACTTCATTACTTTTACGGATGATTTTTCAAGATTCAGACATGTCTTCTTAATGAAACATAAGTCCGAAACCTTTGGAAAATTCCAGGAATATAAGAATGAGGTAGAAAAACAAACCGGCAAAAGTATCAAGATTCTAAGATCGGATCGAGGTGGTGAATACTTGAGTGCCGAGTTCCTGGACTATTTAAAAGAGAATGGAATTCTCTCCAGCTTACTCCTCCATACACTCCGCAACATAACGGTGTATCGGAGAGACGGAACCGAACCCTATTGGATATGGTACGGTCCATGATGAGTAACACTGAGTTACCGCGATCATTCTGAGGATATGCGCTAGAATCAGCCGCATACCTTTTGAACCGAGTTCCCACTAAGACTGTGCCTACCACACCATATGAGTTATGGAGTGGGAAGAAACCCTATCTTCAATATCTGAAGATCTGGCGATATCCAGCTTTTGTCAAAAAGCAGCATGCGGACAAACTCGAGGCACGCTCAGTACTGTGCAAGTTTGTGGGATACCCAAAGAACACCAGGGGGTATCTTTTCTACCACGCAGAGGGACAAAAAGTCCTTGTTTCTCGTAATGCCCACTTTCTAGAACACCAGTTCTTGGAAAAGGAAATTAGTGGGAGTGCAGTAGAACTGGAAGAAATTCCAGAACCACAGACTATTACTGAAAGCTTAGTGGAACCAGAGGGTTCAAAAGAACAGGACATTCCTACGCCGCTCCGCAAGAGTAGTAGGCAGTCTCATCCGCCCGAGAGATACTACGGTTTTCTCATAGACGGGGATAGAGAGGATTGCATCATAGATTATGATGAGCCTACTAGCTTCCAGCAGGCCGTTCAGAGCGTTGACTCGGTAAAATGGCTGGATGCAATGCGGACCGAAATGGAGTCCATGTACACCAACAAAGTATGGACGTTGGACATTGCTCCAGACGGGGTAAAACCCATAGGATGCAAGTGGATCTTCAAAAGGAAGATTGGTGTAGATGGACAGGTTGAGACCTATAAAGCTAGACTTGTTGCAAAGGGTTTCCGTCAAAGACCTGGCTTGGACTATGACGAAACCTTTTCTTCAGTGGCTATGCTGAAATCCATTCGGATCCTTCTTGCCATTGCTGCCTTCCACGATTATGAGATCTGGCAAATGGACGTAAAGACCGCTTTTCTAAATGGAAATTTAGAGGAGTGTGTCTATATGGACCAGCCAGAGGGTTTCATTTAGAGTGGGAGCAGCGGAAAGGTGTGCAAGTTGCTTAAGTCCATCTATGGACTAAAGCAGGCATCGCGGAGTTGGAACATCTGTTTTGATGAGACGGTCAAGGAATTTGGCTTTATCAAAAATCCAGATGAACCATGCATCTATAGTAGATTTGTAGCGAGAACTGTAGTATTCCTCATTTTATACGTGGATGATATTCTCTTGATAGGAAATGACATTCGTATGCTACAATCTGTCAAGGGGTTCTTGTCACACAGGTTCTCCATGAGAGACCTGGGTGATGCCTCATACATCCTGGGGATCTGGATCCATCGTGATAGATCCAAGAGCATATTAGGACTTTCACAGTTCAGGTACATCGACACCATACTGAAAAGATTCAGTATGGAAGATTCCAAGCGCGGTAATCTACCGGCTTGTCACGGAATCACCCTCTCTAAAGAGATGTCTCCCAAGACTGATTTGGAGAGGGATCGCATGTCTATTATACCCTACGCTTCTGCGGTAGGCTCTATAATGTATGCGATGTTGTGTACCAGACCGGATGTAGCTTATGCACTGAGTGTAGTAAGCCGGTATCAGTCAAACCCTGGGGAGAAACACTGGATAGCGGTAAAAAACATTCTCAAGTACCTGAGAAGGACTAAGGAGATGTTCTTGGTGTATGGCGGAAAGGACCTCCAGATCGAGGCCTTTGCTGACTCCAGCTTCCAGAGTGACAAGGATGATTCCAAGTCCATGTCGGGTTTTGTCTTTACCCTCAATGGAGGGGTGGTGTATTGGAAGAGTTCCAAACAGGAAACTGTTGCTGACTCGACTATGGAAGCGGAATACATCGCTGCATCAGATGCCGCAAAGGAAGCTGTCTGGATGAGGAAGTTCTTGAAAGAACTTCAGGTGGTTCCGTCCATTGTTGATCCAATACCTCTATATTGCGACAACAACGGGGCTATAGCTTTAGCGAAGGAACCCAGGTCCCATCAGAGATCCAGACACATCTTGAGGCGGTATCACCTGATCAGGGAGATCGTGGATCGCCAGGAGATCGAGGTTCGGAGGGTTGGTTCAGAAGATAACACTGCAGATCCATTCACCAAGGCCTTGACCCAGACTCAGTTCGAGCGGCTGATCGAGATGATAGGTCTTCGATACGCCAGTACATGGCCTTAGTGCAAGTGGTAGATTGTTAGTGTATATGCCCTAGAGGCCATTACTGTATCATACTAGTTTGTATATTACTTAATGGAAGCTTGGGATATTCACCTTGTATATACAATCTTGCTCAAAATAGTAGTATGTTACTTGGTTTATTTCTACTTCAATGTGTACATGTGTTTATTTTAGTATATCGCCTATACACATTAGTGGAGCCCTTAGGATCTTTGCTTGATTACCAGCGTTGTGATGGCAGTCACACTAGTGGGGGCTGGGTAATCTATAAGCATATCCTTATGCAGGTCCCTAGTCATAGGACTATCGAGACAGGGCATCGATACTCCGGAGTAGACTAGCGTATGCGCTTCTCATCCCAGAGTGGGAGGTGGTTTGTCCCACAGCCATCAGTACGTCGTACTGGAGATAGTATGCGGGTGCTCGTTGGGTTACGAGTACACTGGACAGGACTCGTCGGGAACTGACTGGTTGGTATTATACCTATCGTCAGTCATCAGTTCCCAGGTGACATGAGTACAGCATTGTCCCCTGACTTGACACTGTCACTTCGCCTCGAGTGTGTTCCTACTGTACTTTGATTACTACCCTACCACGGCTCAAAGGAGTCGTGCAAACAGGTAGTAGTTGGGTGCGGTCCCGAAGCACTTGGAGGCAGTGACAGTTAGACAGGATTCGTCTCTCCCGGTATTGGGGGTTGACATCGCGCTGTGTCTAGGAGAGCCATTACACGAGTAGTCCCTGGCCAGGGCAAGCGAGATATACTGGTAGGCATCCAGTGTTATCTTAGGGTGTTTTGGGCTTCACTCCGACACGACTTGTACCGCTATTAGGAGACTGACGTTTACCGCCCCCTAGGCCCGCCATGCGATGTATCAGACGAACAGACCGGACTGTACGGAGACTGTCACATTCAGGCTCAGTAGGAGTTCAGATGGGTTTCACCTCGTCAGTCTTCTTGTCGGCATCTACCTGGGGACCGTTATGCACAGCTAGTGCCGCTTGCGGTCTGTGGTTAAACCCACTGCCAGCGTAGTGTCGAGTCTTTAGAGTCCCACACAGAAAGCTATTCTCCTTTAGGCAAAAGGGTAGAGGTCGCATGGTTTTGCGACAGGGTTCGGTCACATCCGTGCACTTGTGCACGTACAGTGTCCGGACAGTTAACACTAGCGGGCTTTGGTTTAAGCCAGATCCTAGTGTACGTTTTGGGATTGGTTTTATCCAGTATGTATTCATGTTCCTCGGAACGCGAATGCGGGTGTGTATGCACAGTTGACGGAGAGACAGAGGCAGAGGATTCTCATTAGGGTTGTTGACCGTTGACTGTTGACTATTGACTTTTTGCTCAACCCTAATTAGAATATGATATGTAATTAACAATAATATTAATTAAGTATTATGGTGACATGGTTGTTGAGGGGTTGACTTTGTTGACTTGTTGACCGGTTGACTAGGTTGGACTAGTTGACCATCATGATGACAATAGCTATCATTTCATGCAAAGACTTTTGCTTTCTTGTTCTCTTGTGCAAAATGAGTGCATGAAATGATATGGCTATTGTAGCTTAAACCATCACTAATACTTGATTGCTATTATTGGTTATGATGGTTTTGGATTATGAGAGCCAAGAGAGAAAAGTCTTGCTCATTCTTTCATTTCCTTTCTCTCTCTTGTGTTCTTGAGCTCTTATCTTCTTCCTCTTGCTCTCCCTCTCTTTAGTCTATGGTTCACTTGTCTCATGTGTTGAGAACCAAGAACCATAGAGAAAAATCCCAATACACTCTCCTCTACTCACTGTAGTTCACAAGGTTTAGCAAACCGACTGAACTAGTTTCTTCAAAGTTTGAAGAAGAAGCCAAAGGTAGAAGCTTTCAGGTGGATCGATCTTCGGCGCAAGGAGACGACGGGGTGAAGCCGATCCGGACAACCATCGAGGCTTGGAGACGAAGGAGTTCAAGAAAAAAAGGTATAACCCCCTAACCGGGTAGTTAACAACTCCTAGTTAGGTTGTTAGTTAGATGTTTAACAAAGATCCGGTTTTGAGTCCATGTTACCGCCTCTAGAAAATTGTTTTTCATCAAATTCCGCATGCCCGAAAGTACCGGGAGAGGTAGCATGGACTTACAGGTACAAATTCTAAAGTACCAAGTGTCAGAATTTAAATCAAATTATAGCATTGACAGTTGACTTTTGTCCCTTTTCGCGTAGGCGACATGTCTTTCGATCCCTTTTCCCGTTTGTTCGTTCAGAGGCAGGATTCCCTGGAGCGCCTGTGGACCGGGAATTCTTAGCATTGATCAGAGATCAAGACCCAGAACATAAGAATCTTCTCCTCTGGGGGATATGGTACAATCAAATTATTAAGGGTCGGCAGAGCTTTTCGTGCGCGGTACCCTCAGAGCCCATCACGGCGATCTATTACGCGGACCCACCCCCGGTGATCTATACCGTGGAAGAAGTCAACTGGACTTCGGGAGGTCTTCTTCAGCCTGCTATGGCTTCGATACCTGTTCAGCCTCCAATGGCTTTGGATACCCTGGGGCGACGTATTTGTCAAGGCGTGGCGCGGCCATGGGGACAACCATATATGATTGGCCTAATTCCTCATCATCCAGCAGGCTATCTGCAATAAGCCCGCTACATTCTGTCAGCGAAGAAGTCACAGTTGTTGAGGCTTGGGTTGTATCCCGCCATTTATGCTTCTCTCTTCCAGTATTCTACGCTTCCCACCTGGTGGGTTAAGGCCTTTCTAGAGCAGTGGAATATTCCTACTCACACCTTCCTTTCGCTGGACAGAGAAGTATCAATTTCCTTAGAGGAATTTGCAGAAGTTTCTGGCTTACCGGTTATGGGGGAGCTTTATGAAGAACTTCTTCCTATATATGAATACGTTTTTAGTGCCAAGCCAGTGATGCCAGGCCTTACCCCGGAGAACGCCATTCAACACCAGTTCCCTAGTTTAATCAAAGTGTTGAATATTTATGAAGGCCTTTTTCTCGAATCTGGGAGCCCCGGGGTTAATTTCGAGGATTTAATTGCTCGTTTTCTCCATCCGGAAGTCCTTTCGAAGGAGGCTACTAAATTCGCCAAACTTGACGACCCTTTCGGCTTAGGGTTAAACAACTTCCCAACGGTGGAGGCAGATCAAAAGAGTTTCTTCCTTCCCAACACTCCAGTTGTTTCTTTCGCGGAGGTCACAGTCCCTGGGATTGATGAGGAAACGTTCTTTTTGGGGTTTCTTGGGCTATGGCTGAGCTGGTTTGCGCTCCCAATGCACCCTCGATGTATGAGGCCGTCTGTTTTCTATCCGTCTCACGGAATGATTATTGGGGTGAAAGCGGCTGTCGGGGTTGCCGAGTTAGCTCACTTGTATTACGGCCTCAGCCAAGCAGCGGATACTACTGAACCAGGAGTGCAGCATGTGAACTTTTCGATGCATTAGTTCATGTCATGGCTCGAGCTACATGCACTTGGCATTTTTGGTATCCATAAAAGGCCGTCCTTCTACGACAGGTGTGGCTTCCCCCGGATAATGCAATTAGTCGACGCATCTATTGTAAATCCGTCACCGCGGGAAGCTAGAGCTTTGCTCTTTCGTCCTTGCACGGTTGGAGATGTCATGACTTTCACTGACAAGATCCTGACTATCGGCAAAGAGTCCGCAATAATGGTGCAGCCATTGCGGGACATTTTTAAAGATAGAGCCTCTGTTTTGAAAGCTCAGGAAATCCTTCATTTATATTCCATCAGACCGGGCTTTCTAGTGTTTAGGAAAAATGATGCGGCGTTATTCATGAGATACAATCCACATCGTTTCGCCCAGCAGCTGAGCTACAATCAGGGAGTCCCGCTTGAGGCTTTCTTGTTAGAACCTGCTGTCACTAAAGAGGGAATGTGAAACGCGCTGCATCATTTTATGCGCGTGAACACGGGGTCCAGCTTCTTTATCAGCGAACCGAGCTGTGTCCCGAAGGCCCTTAATGTGTACGTGGCGTGGTATCAGCATTCAATGGGCGCCGTCATCAGGGAGGAGAAGCGACTGCTGCTCGATCGCAAAGGTGCACCCCCTGCTGGTGATCGAAATGTCCCTCTGAAGTGATGGACCATTGTCCCACCTCCTTTAAGAGAAGCTGCGGTGATCGAAATCCTGCATGACAGGCTCGAGCTACCAATACCCCGGGCTCCAGTAGAAACGGTGACTGTAGCTTCCCCCGATTCTGGCATGGGTTCAGATATCGGGACTCATTGCCCCAAGGTGCCCACTAAACGTAAACTTGTGCTTGCGGCGACCGGAGCTCGCTCGCAGAAGAGGAAGAAGAAGTCGATCCTCTCTGCCGACGTTGTATTTGGTCAAGAGCCTCATGCTCCGTATAGTGAGGGCTTGGGCGAATATGGGACCAACGAGGGTCTATTCGTATCGCCGGACGATACCGACCTCGAGGCCGCTATTGCAGCTTCCGAGCGACTAGCAAGCTACAAAGCGGGACTGGCCATCCTCGCGCAATCGAGTAAAGATCAGCCATACCTTTTGTCATTGCATCATATTTTTATCATCATGTTTTGACTGGCACTTTTCCTTCTTTAACAGGCATTTCCACCGAAGAAGCTCTCGCAGCTTCTCTCAAGACTTTTGAGGAAGAGGAAAGACTTCGAGCATCCTTAGGCATCGGTACATTTCGGTTTACCGCGTCTCCACTCCCGTTTCTTATGGGTAATCTGATCCCTCCTTTTCATCTTATTACAGGAACTACCTCTACTCAGGTTATTCCAGGCGTGGCACCGACTTCGCAGGGCGGTGCGAAGACGCTTCCCGGGTTGGCTATCGAAGTCTCAGTTCTGCCGGTATTACCGAAAGAAGCTTCACTTAAGCAACCGATGACGGATGCCATAACGGCTCCAGAGGTAACTATTGGCGCGGACGATGACGTCCCGTTGAGGGAGGTCTTTAGAAGATCTGCCCTCCCGGCCCGGGCGAAAAGGAAGCGTAGAATGCACGCGGCAAGGGAGCGTACCGCCGCCTTGGATGCGGGTGCAGGTCCAAGTGCTGTTACCCCTACCCCTACTCCATCAGAGGATACTTCGGCTGCCTTGTCTACCACCCACAGACAGGCAGCACGTGCGGCTCAGGAGGAAATCGAAAAAATGACCCAAGGTAACGTGACATTGGGTTCTTTTGTCAAAGTTTTAATTTTTAGGTTCTCATATATCCTATCCTGCAGGGCCGAGTCTTGCCGAGGAAGTGGTGGGTGACGTGGCGGCAACCACCGAGCCTGAGTAGCGGCAGGTGAGACAGCCACAATCGCCGAGCCCAAGGTAACCACTCTTTCTCAAGAGTCGGGCACTGCTCCAATCGTCGCTCTTTCCCCCTATGGCTCCTTACCATTGCCGGGCGCTGCGAGTGTCACGATGATTCTCGTGGAATCGGGGGATGAGGCTACGGGTGGCGAGACCGTTCCGATGGAGGAGGGTGAAACATTCGCTGCATCCAGTGACGCCCTTGTCGCGGTCTCGACCGGCGACTCACCAGGTAGATTTTGGGTCATTACTCTCCCCTTTATTCTGCAATCCCTTTCAATTTCTTTTGACAGTGTTTCTCTTATTTCTAATGCAGGTGTGGTGAGCATTGGGGTTATGCCATCCGAGGAAGCGTCTCCAGTTGCTGCTTTGACGGCGACCGCTCTTTTATCTTCTCTTGTACCCTCTCAAATGCTGGAAGGTGCGGATTTGTGACCTATCAGCTTCATTGTAGGAAGTATACTTTATGTACTGACACTGCATTATTATATCTTTGCAGGAGTCCTTTTTTATCACCTGTATCAGGTGCTACTCCCACACTTCTCCTTTCAGTCAGAGATTGCCTCTTCTAGCGGAGCTGGTGAGTACAACCTTTAGTTAACGTCTCTTCTTTTTCTTTTACGGGCAGTCAAATCATTTCTAATTCTTCTTTGTTTTAATTACAGCCCTATAGATCGAAGGAGGAAATGAAAGAACAGTTGCACCACCGGTACTCCCGGTCTTGCCACCTGCTGCAGCCGGTATAGTAAACTCCGTAGTTCATGAACCTCCTTTATTTCTTGAACTATTATTTGACTGTGATTTGCTTTGTATCTGTGACACCGACTTCAGCTCTGTTTGAGTCTCAAGTCATAGTGCTAGCAGGCCCCTTCTCTCGACGCCCCTCTTCCAAAGGTGCTGTGAATAACCGCGCACGTTGATCGATGATCTCGAGGAGCTTGATGCGGAGACTCCTGCCCTTGCTGCAGATTTCGCTGCTGAGGTTAATCCCATACCGGCGACGATCGTTCACTTTCATAATGAAGGCGTCGTGGAGTCCTGGGTTAATCATTGCAGAAAAATCGAGGCCTGTCTGCATGAGCTTGAGTTTAGATGTCCTGCCCCCAAGGTCTTGACTGTGAACTCCCAGCGGGCTGCATGGGTCGAGGAGAGCACCCCTTACTTCCGCCATCTTGAAAAAAAGCGGCTTTGAGGCGTAAGGAGCGCGAAGAGACTTTAAGAGAATCTGCTTGTTTGCATGCTCAAGTTGATGCAAACGCTGCACAGGTAAAAGTCATCATTGAAAGCCTTCCACGATGTATTTCTGATGGGCTAACGCTGAGGCAGAAACTCGATCTCATTGAACGAGATGCACAAGGTCGTGAGGTAGCTCAGCGGGTCGTTGACGAGCAACTTTCATCTTACCTGCAGCAACGAGCTCAGGTTGAAGCAGAGTTGGCAGTGGCAGCTGACCATGAAAAGGGGCTGAGGGAAGTGCGCGAGCGGCTAATTGGTCTATTGAAAATGCTTCCCTCTTAATAATTGTTTTTATACCATTTGTAATTTTGAATAAAATGTATCCATTTTTTTTGTTCTTTCATAATATGTATTTTGTACCCAATTGAATTTATGAATAAAAGATACATTTCTTTCGCAATGTCTTGTGTCATCTCTTTGCTTTCTTCTTTTCTTTGTTATCAGCATGTCACTTTAGTAAGCATAGCCTGCAGATGATAGAGAGAGCATTCTGTTTTGAATTCTTCGAGAGGTAGTGATGGCTTAGAAAGCAGGTTCAGATCTGCTGGTTAAGACTTTTCAATTTCATGAGCCGTGAGGGTCTCATAAAGACTTTTCTCCCTACGAGTCGAGAGGATCTCGTAGGTATATTTTCTCCTTAGGAATCGTGAGTATTCCTAAGTGCGTTTTCTCTTATAAGTCGTAAGGATCTTACAAGAGAGTTTTCTTCCTTACGGGTCGAGAGGACCCGTAAGTGATTGATGGTGTTGCCATTATCCGCACTTCACGGAGTCAGGAGTTGCTCTGGGCGTTTCCTACGGGGTCAAAATTGACTTTAGCCGTGTTCCACGGGACCAGGATTTGCTCTGTACGCTTCCCACGGGGTCAGGATTGACATAGCCGTGTTCTTCAAGGACCAGGATCCGCTCTGGACGTTTCCCACGGGGTCAGGATTGACATAGGCCGTGTTCCACCTGACCAGGAATTCTGCTCTGGATGCTTCCCAAAGGGTCTGATTGACATAGCCGTGTTCTGCGAGAACCAGGCTCCGCTCTGGACATTTCCCACGGGGTCAGGATTGACATAAGCCGCGTTCCATGTAACCGTGAATTTGGTCTGGATGCTTCCCACGGGGTCTGATTGATATAGCCGTGTTCTGCGAGGACCAGGCTCCGCTCTAGACGTTTCCCACGGGGTCAGAATTGACATAAGCCGCGTTCCACGTGACCAAGGATTTGTTCTGGATGCTTCCAACGGGGTCTGATTGACATAGCCGTGTTCTCCGAGGACCAGGCTCCGCTCTGGACGTTTCCCACGGGGTCAGGATTGACATGGGCCGCGTTCCACGTGACCAGGAATTTGCTCTGGATGCTTCCCATGGGGTCTGATTGACATAGCCGTGTTCTACGAGGACCAGGATCAGCTCTGGACGTTTCCAACGGGGTCATAATTTACATAAGCCGCATTCCACGAAACCAGGAATTTGCTCTGGATGCTTTCCACGGGGTCTGATTGACATAGCCGTGTTCTGGGAGGACCAGGCTCTGTTCTGGATGTTTCCCACGGGGTTAGGATTGACATAAGCCGCGTTCCACATGACCAGGAATTTGCTCTGGATGCTTCCCACGGGGTCGAATTGACATAGCCGTGTTCTGCGAGGACCAGGATCCGCTCTGGATGTTTCCCACGGGGTCAGGATTGACAAAAGCCGCGTTCCACGAAACCAGGAATTTGCTCTGGATGCTTTCCACGGGGTCTGATTGACATAGCCGTGTTCTGCGAGGACCAAGCTCTACTCTGGACGTTTCCCATGGGGTCAGGATTAACATAAGCCGCGTTCCAGGAATTTTCTCTGGATACTTTTTACGGGGTCTGATTGACATAGCCGTGTTCTGCAAGGACCAGGCTCCGCTCTGGATGTTTCCCACCAGGATTGACATAGGCCGCGTTCTACGTAACCAGGATTTTTCTCTGGATGCTTCCCACGGGGTCGGTTTGACATAGCCATGTTCTGCGAGGACCAGGATCCGCTCTGGACGTTTCCCACGGGGTCAGGATTGACATAAGCTGCGTTCCATGAAACCAGGAATTTGCTCTGGATGCTTTCCACGGGGTCTGATTGACATAGCCGTGTTCTGCGAGGACCAGGCTCCACTCTGGACGTTTCCCACGGGGTCAGGATTGACATAAGCCGCGTTCCACGTGACCAGGAATTTGCTCTGGATGCTTCCCACGGGGTCGGATTGACATAGCCGTGTTCTGCGAGGACCAGGATCCGCTCTGGACGTTTCCCATGGGGTCAGGATTGACAAAAGCCGCGTTCTACGAAACCAGGAATTTGCTCCGGATGCTTTCCACGGGGTCTGATTGACATAGCCGTGTTCTGCGAGGACCAGGCTCTGCTCTGGACGTTTCCTACGGGGTCCGGATTGACATAGGCCGTGCTCTACGTAACCAGGATTTGCTCTGGATGCTTCCCGCGGGGTCGGATTGACATAGCCGTGTTCTGCGAGGACCAGGCTCCGCTCCGGATGCTTCCTACGGGGTCAGGATTGATATAGGCCATGTTCAGCGAAACCAGGAAGGGTTTACTTTATCCGCATTTCACGGAGTCGGGGTTTGACTCTCGGTCATCTGTGCACCGCCGAGTCATGGAACTGGGAATTGCCGCGGTTCTGCTTTACTTGATGTTGCGTCTGTTGTAATGAGATGAATGTTGAGATGATCTCCAGGCTGTCTGTGAACCGTTGAGATTTGGCTTCTTCTTCTGATGGAGCCTGGGGAGGGAAGGTGTGATTCCTTCTTCGTTTGCGCCCCTGGATTGTATACAGGGATCGATGTGATCTCACCTGTAGGGCAAAAAGTTTCATTTTATATATTTTTCTTTCCGTGATGCTCTATCATTTCAGCTTTTTATATCGCGAAAATCGCGATTGCCCAATCATTTCGGCTATTTTTCGCGGTGCCCAATCATTTCGGCTATTTGTTTTATTTTACTCGCTGCTTTTTATTGCGAGTTGCCCAATCATTTCGGCTATTTTTGTATGCATACATTTTCACTTGCTGATTTTGTTTGCAAGTTGCCCCATCATTTCGGCTATTTCGTATGCATACATAGTTCCCTGGCTTTTTGCCACGAGTTTTGGGATTTGACATCGATTTCGGCATCAGCATCGCTGCAACCGGGATATGGCCAGGAGCGAATCATCATTTGCCTTTGTCGATGTCGGACAAAGGTGGCTTAGTAAACAGGGTTAGGATCCTGTCGACTAAGGCTTTTGACTGTATGAGCCGTAAGGGTCTTATAAAGGTATTTCTCCCTACGAGTCGTGAGGATCTCGTAAGTGCGTTTTCTCCTTAAGAATCGTAAGGATTCCCAAGTGTATGGTCTCTTATAAGTCGTAAGGATCTTACAAGAGTATTTTCTCCTTATAAGTCGAGAGGACTTACAAGGGGTGTTCACTGTGCAAATATATCCCTAGTCCCGGATGGGACTTTGTTAGGGAAATGATTATTCGCGCCCGTGGATTGTATACAAGGGTCAATATTGAACCACTTGTAGGGCAAAATTGGAGGTTGTGATGGCTTAAGAACAGGTTCAGATCCCTATAGCTTAAGACTTTTGAATATTATGAGCCGTGAAGGTCTCATAGGAGGGTTCTCCTTACGAGTCGTGAGGATCTCGCAAGTGTAGTTTCTCCTTAGGATCATGGGGATCCCTAAGTGTGTTACTCCCTTGTGAGTCGTAAGGATCTCACGCAGGTGGTTTCTCCTCACAAGGTCGAGTGTACCTTGCAAGTTTCTTTCACAAGATTGCGCCCTTTCGGGTTTTCACAAAACTCGCCGGTAGCCCTGCTGTTTTTACTCACGGAGCCCTTTCGGGTTTTCATCCGTGCCTATTTTGTTTATGGACATACCGTTTTCTTTTATATATATATATATATATATATATATTTATGTTAGCCTTGGGATGCTGCAGTCCACAGTAGTTTATCGATGTCTCGGTCAACAGCCAGTTTTAGGACATAGTGGTCTATTGTTAGTTTAAGGACGTTTCGGTCCGTCGTTAGTTTTAGGACATTTCGGTCCGTTGTTAGTTTAAAGACGTTTCAGTCCATAAGCCGACCACTACTTATAGAGTTTAGTCTTAGGAAGATAGCGAGAGGACATAGTCGTTGTCATCTATCGTTGACCTAGGCCGTGACTCGTCAGGCGTAGTATTTTTTTAGGAAGCGACCGTTTATTGGCGTGAAAGGTCTTTCACCATGCATGTCCATGAGTAGGTAGGCTCCACCCTGGTAAACTTTGTCTATAGTATATGGGCCTTCATAGTTCAGCTAGAATTTTCCCCATTTGGCACGATTGGGGATCATAGGTCTTTTGACCACTAGCACGAGCACGCCTTGGCGGATGGTTCTCGGCCTGGTCAGTCTCTCATATGAGCGCGTCATCTTTGCTTTATATTCCTCCAGATTTTGTTGCGCTATGAACCGGGTTTCATCAAGTGCATCGAGCTCCTCAAGACGAAGGTGAGCATTTTCTTCGTCTGTCAGCTCATAATGAACGACCACTTGCAGAGAGGGTAACTCTATCTCGAAGGGGAGTACCGCTTCTGTACCGAATACCAACACATACGGCGTTGTGTTCGTGGCTGTTTTGAACGTAGTTCGATACGTCCAGAGAGCTTCATGCAGTCTCTCGTGCCACTCCTTCTTATTTCGAGACACCGTCTTTTTCACGATCTTTGTCAAGGTCTTATTGAAAGCCTCAGCTAGACCGTTAGCTCGAGGATTATAGACTGAAAGTATCTCCAGTCTATGTTATGCTGTTGTGCGAAGCGGTTGATCTTGTGGCTTCTATAGGCCGGCCCGTTATCGGAGATGATCCGTCGCGAAGTTCCAAACCTATAAATGACGTGCGTCTTGAAGAAATGGAGGATATTCTCTGTCTTCACTTCCCTCAGTGGTACTGCTTCTGCCCATTTGGAGAAGTAATCAGTTGTCGCCAAAATGAATCGATGTCCTCTGGACGATGCTGGTTCGATGGGACCGATTATGTCAGTTCCCCACATTTCGAACGACCAACTAGCCATCGTTGGATGTAGTGGATTTGGATGCTGATGGATGAAGTCCCCGTGAATCTGGCACGAGTGGCACTGCTTCGCATACTCGAGGTATTCCTGAATCATTGTGGGATAATAATAACCCATCCGTTTGATCTTCAGCTTTATTTTCGGGACGGCTTGGTGAGAACCGCAGAGTCCATCGTGAGTTTCTTGGACGACTCTCCTTGCCTCTTCAGGTCCTAGGCATCTTAGCCACAGAGAGTCAAATGACCTCTTATACAGAGTATCATTGACGAAGGCGAAAGACAGAGCTCGTTTCATAAGCTGATGTCTTAAGGACGCATCTTCAGGTGTTCGACGGGATTTGAAGTAGTCTATAAAGACTTCTCTCCAATACTTAGTCTTTTACTGATCTTTCATTCGTAGGGCCGTTTCCTCGGTCGCTCCCTTTTCTTCGGACGACTCCGGAGATATTTCTGCCGGTGCAAGAACCCGACGACTTTGTACCACGATCCTTACGTCATTGAGGTTCTCATCGGCCAGTTCTTTAGCGAGCTTGGCTAATGCATCCGCTTTGCTATTTTCCGTATGCGGTATGCTTTCCAAGGTGTAGGAAAGAATTTGAGTCAGCAGTTGCTGCACTTTCTCGCCATACTTCACCAACTCAGGCTTGTATGTTTGATAGTCATCGTTTACTTGACTAACGACCAATTGGGAGTCCCCGTATATGAGGAGGTTTTCAATTCCCATATCGATAGCGATATCAAGACCTGCTATCAAAGCTTCGTATTCAGCTTCATTGTTCATCCTCGGCTCTGTTAAGGAGAAGGCAAAGCGCATTATCCCTCCTTGTGGAGTCACGAAGATGAGGCCTACCCCTGATTTGATTATGGGGGGTGCTTTGTTTGCGCTTCTTCATGGAAAATGATCCATCGAAATAGAGTTCCCATCGGGTATCATTCTCCCTTCTTTCCTCATCGATCTTGTCAAACGCGTGCTCGTCGGGCAATTCATAGTTCAAAAGAGAATCGGCAGGTATCGGATGCTCAGCGAGAAAGTCAGCGATAGCCTGACCTTTCACTGCCTTGAGGGACGATAAGTTATCGAGAACTCCATCAAGAGCAGGGCCCATTTAGCGAGCCGTCATGGTAATATAGCCTTTGATATCAAATATTTGAGAGGACCCACCTTCGATATGAGATGGACCTCATGTGCCAACGCGTAGTGTCTGAGCTTCATTACCGCGAAGATCAACGCTTGGCAGTGTTTTTCGATGGGGGAGTAGTTTCTTTCTGCCAACAGGAGAACTCGACTCAGATAATAGAGAGCTCTTTCTTTCCCTTGGTCATTCTCTGGTGCCCACAGCACGCCTAAGGAACCTTCGAGGGCTGTTGTATACAGGACAAAGGGTTTTCCTTTAACGGGAGCGGCCAGTACCGGCGGATTCTGCAAGTATTGCTTGTTTCGTCCAATGCGCTTTGGCATTTGCGATCACAGATGAAAGGAGTCCCCTTCTTCATTAGGTGACTGTAAGGGCGGCACTTTCCAGAGAGGTTAGCTATGAACCGCCGGATATACGTGAGCTTTCCTTGGAGGGACCGCAGTTGCTTGAGAGTCCTTGGCGGAATCATTTCCATGATCGTCTTGATCTTCAACGGGTCTATTTCGATGCCTCGGTGTCGGACGACGAATCCCAGGAACTTGCTCGAGGAAACTCCGAATGCGCATTTGAGAGGGTTCATCTTCAAGTTGTATTTCCGAAGGCGCTGAAACACGATCTTCAGATGCTCTAAATGTTTCTCATATGATTTGCTTTTAACTACGAGGTCGTCGATATAGCATTCGACGATTTCATGTATGAAGTCATCGAAAATGTTCGTCATGGCCCTCTGGTAGGTGGCACCGGTGTTTTTTTAGACCGAAGGACATCACCTTGTAGCAGAATATGCCCAAAGGGGTCCAGAAAGCGGTATGCTTCTGGTCCTCAGGATGCATCTTTATCTGATTGTATCCTGACGAGCCGTCCATGAAGGAGAAAACTTCATGAGTGGACGTGTTATCTATCATCAGCTCGGTAACCGGTACAGGAAAGTCGTCCTTCGGGTAGGCTTTGTTTAGATCTCGAAAGTCTACACATATGCGCACCGTCCCATTTTTCTTCATCACTGGGATAATGTTGGCGATCCAATCAGGATACTGAACTTCTTGGATGAAGCCGGAGTCGATTAGCTTCTTGACCTCGGCGTTGATGCTCATCTCAAGCTCGAGCCGCATTCTTCTCGGTGCTTATTTGACCGGCTTGACGTCCGGGGATATTGCCAATTTGTGTACAACAATCTATGGATCTAGTCCTGGCATCTCGGAATAGTTCCATGCGAAGCAATCTTTGTGCTGCATGAGTACGTCCTTTAGCGTAGCCACCCTTTCTTCAGACAACAGCTCACTGACGAATGTCGGCCGCGAGTCACTTGCCGTCCCCAAATCAATTTTCTTGAGGTTATCTGCAGTAGTATGTATTCCATCTTCCAGCTCTTTTGGTGCCGGTGGAAACTCTGAGATTACCTCGTCATCATCGTTTTCGAAGCACCAGGGAAGGTCATCCATATTCTCGGGCTCTTCTTCTGACAGCGTTATCACGTGGCAGGTATGAGATCGCTTCTAAGACCGATATTGATTTGGTTCCATTCTCGCTGCATACGCGACTTTCGGTTCATGCTTCTGCGGCGGGATTACCCTCCAACTGCTGGATAGAGCGAACCTGCCGAGTTGATATTGGTCTTCATCCCAGTTCTTGAAGGTGAAGCAGTCTTCGAGAAGATGCCCTATTGCTTGATGATAAGAGCAATAGTATGGGTGAGTGATCTCGTCCGCTTGCTCGGGATGCTTGGACTCCGGGAGTGTCACCATCTGGTGTTTCATGACAAGATCGAATATCTTCTTTGTCTTGTCTTGAGGAAAAGAATATTCTTGACCCATCTTCTTTATATGAGACGAATCTTGGTTGCTCGATTCTTGATCGTGTGGCTTCTTTGTCCCACTTTGTCGCTGCCGAATGCCTTTCCTGTTCTTTGGTTTATTTTTGCCTCTGCGTCGGGTCTTTTGTATGACGGGCTAGCGACGGAGGGCATCATCACTTTCTGTAGCCTGCTGAAAGAGGCGCCACATCCTGGCTTTCTCGTAGATGGCCATTTCGCAATAATGGTCATCCCGGACTTTTTGACCCGCTTCCCTTATAAGCTTGTCCATCTGTTCTTCGAACGACGGACTTGGCATTTTCACGGCGGGAGCTCGTTCTGGTTCAGGGTTAGCATCTTCCCACAGATCACCTCCTTCTTCATCAAAGTCATGTATGACGTAGCAGTCGCGGAATAGCTCCCGTTTCTTGGATCGAACATATCCAAGCCCGATCGTTTCCATTCTCCTATTGGGCAACTTTCGTCGAGTTTCGGGAACGTTCCAGATCCTGTTATAGAACAGTGCTTGTCGAGCAGTTTTCTTAAGGGGTACACCTTGGCATCTCAAGAGTCTCTTCAATTCTTCTGTGTAGTATCTGGGCAGTCGGATGGGCTGAAGTCTGTCAAGTATCGAGTCAGCACCATGCCAGACTTCTTTTTCCACTCTAGTTTCCATGGATTGATAAAAGAGGATTTCATTTTCATTTCTTCACCTGGAAGGGACGTAGAATGTCTGCAGTTCTTCTACACCGTAGGTATCAAGCGCGTCGAGCTCTTTGTAATATTCTCACGGAACCATAGTGATTTGCAAACTCCGATCATCATCAGAAAAGGCTTGAATTGATGGCCGAACAGAAAATACGGCATTGACCTCATCTTCCGAGTCGCTGCCGAAGATCAATATAGGGGTGGACGGTTCCGGCTTGTTGTATTGGGGCGGCCCTGAATAAACTATTTCTTCTTCCTCCTCGGTATCACTCCCGAAGACCGGAATAGTAGTGATAGCTTTGTTCTTCGGCTTACAGCATCTCTCCGTGTCTTCGAAATCAGGCAGGAAGTATTTGGCATCCTCATATTTGCGGACTTCGTTCACGGAGAATGGGTTTAGCTCCCCTGTTACAGTATACTCGAGACCATCCTTGAAATATTTTATACACTGATGTTGTGTAGAGGGAATGATGTTGTACTCGTGTAACCAAGGCCGGCCGAGCAAAGCATTATAGCATGTCTTAGCGTCAATGACATGAAATTTAATATCTGTGATGAGCAACCCAAAGCACAGTGTCAATATTACAGACCCGAGCGTCCGTGATGACTGGGAGTCAAACCCGGAGATAGCGATCTTATCCCGAGCGAGGTGTTGAACGCTCATGCATATTTCTTTCAACACCTTTACATTGAGGAGGTTAACGGAGGACCCATTGTCAACCAGAATTTTGCCTATCTTGATATCATGACAGTATCCAGAGACATAAAGGGGACGATTATGCTCGCACGTCCCGAGAAGGAGATCTTCATCGCCGAAGGTGATGTCGGCTGTGTGCACTTCTTGCAGTTCGTCCTTCATCTTTTCTTCGACGAAGAAAGCTTGGAATTGCTCGGGCTCTTGTAGTTCCTTGATCAGTGAATCTCTCGCCTCTTTGGATAGCAGAAGGGCGTCGAGAATGTTGAGCTGCGAAGGTAACTTCCTCAAGTGTGCCAGAACGTTGTAATCTACCTTGTTTTTCTTTGGCGGGTCTTTGGCTGTCGGCTCTTCGACGGCTCGGTCTTTGAGTGTGATATCCTCGGGGATCATTTCTTTCCCTTTATCTTCTTATTCGATCCCTTGTTCATAGGCCCGAGATTCTTTTCAGGTAATGTGTGATTGCGCAGCTGAATGTTCTCGCAGCTCTTTGGTTCTTCCTCTTTTCCTGAGGTGGATTCTTTGAAGAGAGGGCCAAGAACTATTTCTTCATTAGAATCACTCCCAAAGGTGAGAACTTGCGATTCCCCAGCATCGACCATGTGACAGTTGCCAGTAGTTCTTTTGCGCTCCTCGGTCGTGTTTCTTTGCTCTCGACGAGTTTTGCGTTTCATCCGCTTGAAATGTTGTCGGTGAGCAACATATCCCTGCCACCAGCTTTTGAAAGCGTTGCACTCTTCGGTGGGATGCACAGTCTTTTGATGATATAAGCAATAGCTAGGATGTATATCCGCGTCATCAGGAGTGTTTCCTTCAGAGGGTGGCAGCTTCATTCCCATCGATATGGTTTTGGAGAACCTTTTCCTCGTCTTGAACCTGCTTTTATTCACGGCGGATGTACTTTGATCTGGTGAGAGTATTTCGACCCTTTCGTCCAGTCGCTGACGCTTAGCCTTTTCAAATATGGCCATCTCGCGCTCCCGATCAGCTTTGTTTTTCGAAAGAGCTTCGTTTAGGAATGCGTCAATCATTTCGTCTGATGGTCCTACAAGTTCCGGCTCAGGATCTGCCCCCAGTTTCTCTGTGTATGGAGCTTCTTCATCGTCTATCGACGAGTAAGAGATCATATGGCAGCTTGCTACATAGTCTTTAGGCTCATCCGACGAGTCTTCTCCATTGTCATCATCTCCATCCTTAAGGACGTGGCTGAGAAATTCTTAGAGTGTAACTGGAGTCCGCGCTTTTTGATTATATTCTTCCAACGCGTCAATCTGTTTTTGCAAGTCCATGCGCTTGTCATTAGACTTCACGGGATTTTTGGTCTTCTTCTTCTTCTTCAAAGACTTTGACGGCTGGATGTAAGCGCTTTGGGTATCACCACCAATCTTTGGAGTTGGGCGCGGTTTCAGCATTCCCTCGATGATCTCGGGTTCCAGTGGATTTTTCCACCTGATCGCTGGGCAGGTTTGGAGATCTTTCAGCATTCTTTTAGTCTTGGATGAAAGAATGACCTCCCATGGAGCTTCTTCTATGAAAGAGCATGATGCCCCCGGTATGTCCGTCTTCTTAGGAGCGTGTGGCTGTGGCGGGTTCACCTTCCAATTCTCGGACAACGCAAACTTGCCCTGTTGGTATTGGTCTTCGATCCAGCCTTTAAAGACGAAGCAATCTTCAATTGGATGGCTTACCATTTGATGCTAGGGGCAATAATTGGGACTATTAGCCTCGCCAGGTTGCAACAGTCGTTTTGGATTCGGCAGATTGATGAGTCTGTTGCGCACCGCTAGCTCGAACAATCTCTTCATTTTGTCCCGGGGAAACGAATAAGGGCGCTTCATCTTCTCATTATAGAATTTCCACCTCTCGTCTACGCGATCAGTTAGTTTTGGGCCACTGGGCTGCTGTTGAGTATTCGCGAAGAAGGTCGCCTTCCCTTTACCCTTTTCGTTCCGCGGCTTCGTCTTTGAAGGAGACGGTCTATGACCCATCTGGTCCATTTGGGCCAGTTTGTCGATTAAGGCCTGGAACGTGGTCGGCTTGAAGAACATCATGAATTGGAAAATAGTTGCCTAAGGGTCTAGAGTGCCCACGAACATGCCCACTGCCAGCTCTTCCTCGATGCGTTGCTCACATTTTGACCATAAATTTCGCCACCGTATTACGTACTGCACCTAAGTTTCGCCTGGCTTCACCCTGGCATTGATCAATGCTGTTATTAGGGTGCGTTCACTAGCACTCGCGAAACGTTGGGTGAATAATAGCTCCATCTCTGCTAAAGTCTTGACGGAGTCGTTTGGAAGTTCAGAATACCACTCGAATGCTATCTCCGACAAGCTACCAACAAACTGGCGGAGTAGAAGTTTATCATCACCCCCGGTGTTGCCGCACAAGGCTCTGAATTGAGCGACATGCTGATGTGGATTCCCCGTCCCTTTATATACATGAAATTTAGGGATCGTATATCCCGGCGGGTACCTTATTTAGTCATACCAGCCTGGATAAGGTCGTCCAGTCTTAACGATTTGTCCAGCCGCTTCGTTTTCCTGGTGAGCTCGTATTTGCTGAGCAATGTAATCATCCAGAGCGGTCTTGGAGATGGTCTCCTCTTTGGCTGCTGAAAGAGCCTGAGGAGGGTTCGATGTCTCCCCTCTGTCGTCTTCAATGATGATCGGGGGGTCTTCAGCTGGAGGTTCCAGTTGTAATATCATCCCGACCATGTCTTGGAACAAAAGAGCCATTCGTTTTATATTGGCTGCCTGCTCTGCGGCCTCTTTTTCTTTCCTCTCGAGCATTCTTCGGAGGAATTCAGCATCAGTTTCTTGCTCCCGACGCTGCTCTGAGGTCTCTGGATTTTCTTTTGGCCCAGTAAGTGCGGCCATTGCAGTCAGCATCTCCTGAAATTTCTGTTGCTATTGTTCCTGAGCCTTCGTTATCGATCGGGTAAGCGGTCGATGACCCGTAGGAGCACGGCTTTCCTCTTTTCCGGAAGCCATATAAACGGTATGCACCATCATGCCCTCAGACTTGGGGCGTTTAGGTTCGGTGTCTTTGCGGTTCATCGCGGACACAGGGGCTTTCTCTGGCCTCCTTCTCTTGTAAGCAGTTGAAGTCGAGGGGGCCGTTGCAGTGGGCACCCAAACAGCTGTTGCCTTTTGTGGCTTGACAGGATGGTTTTCTCCTTGTCGAGCTTTAAGCTTCTTTGATCGGCGAGAGTAGTCCTGGTCAATCACCGATTCCTGGACCTGTCGCTAAACTTTGTAAATTTTGAAGGACAGCCGTTGAGGGGGCTGCTCCGGCTTCTTTTCTGTAGTAATCTCCATAGGTGGAGGAGATCTCTTTAGCACGGCAGTTGGAGAGTTCTTGCGAACCTTTCTAATCGGTTCAAAGCTGTTCTCAGTTGGAATAGCAGCATTGATTTCCACCATGGGAGCTGGCGGAGTTAGTCCAGAAGGGGAGCTGCCCCCAGCCTTCCTTACTCGGCGCCAGTGATGACGGTGAACATGTCGTACGGATGGGATTGTCTCAGCCGTAGGGGTGACTCCCTCATACCCCCTGTGTTGGTCAGAAGTTGTCGTTGTCAGCCTATTGAAGACTGATGTCCGCTGAGTGAGGACGGCCAACCTATCAAAGGCAGACTTCCGAGTAGGGGAAGCAACCTTGACGATTTCGCCTGGAACAGGAGCTGAAATAGTCAGTCTTGTGAAGACCGACCCTTTGGTAGGAGAAGCCACCTCGACGACTTCGGGAGCAGGGATGGCTATCCTTTTTGGGATAACCCTTTCTGGTATCGCGGGCTTCTTCATGGGCCCAACTGAGCTTTGGTCCAGTCTGTGAAAGACTGAGGCGTTGGAGCTGGACGACCCGTTGAGAGGGGCCGCAGTAGTTGTAAGCCGATCAAAGACCGACTTTTTCTGAGCTTCTTGTGATGGTACAGGAGCGCTGAAGCTCGTTGGCGGGAGCATGGTCCCGAAGGACAATCCAGTGGTGGCCAGAGTGACCTGTTCCACCGGCATAGTGAAGATGGAGGCCGCCTGGGGCCCGTAAGTCACTCCTCCGGACGGGACGGAGCGAGAGTTGCAGTTGCAGTTAGTGCAGGTTGAAGCCATTGATCTTCTGTTTTCTGCACGGAGCAAGACACCAAATCGTAGTATCTCGAACCCAAGGGCAACCATATCAAACCGCGATTCGTTCGCGAACACGACACACGAAGTGTGGAGTGGAAAGAGGAAAAGTTCCTACCGGGCATGCCAGAATCTGTTCCCCGCCGAAAACACGAAGACGCGACCGCGCGGGTCCGTCTTGCCTGAATTTTGGGGCAGTTGCTAATTGGTGCTATCCGTCCACCTCTCTGAAGATGCCAAGTTGATTTATGACACCATATATCGAAGGTTTAAACGGATGCGACCGATGTAGCAGACTTCGTCAGATTCCCCCTCGTTTGAGGGGTTTTGATTGTGGGGACGCTCTTTCCTGCAGGCGTAAGCCCCTGCAGTTAATTACGCTACCGCATCGAGGTAACCACTTTCTCCTTCTCCAGATGGTCACTTCGTGTCGTGGGTGTTTGTTTTGTTTTTGGTTGCCCGTGGATTGTATACGGAGACTAATTTATGTTGTCGCTCGTAGGGCGTGGATTAGTCCAAATCCGTATCTTCTTAGATTTGGGTTTGGGGGTTGGGTTTAAGGATACGTTAGTCTCATTTGGGACTAAGATCAACTTAAACGTATGTTAAGGATACGTTAGTCTAATTTTAGACTAAGATCAACTTAACAGGATCATTTAGATCCAACAAAAAAGCATTTGGACTCTATTGTTTAGTCTAGAGACATTGCGGTCGATTAGTTTAAGGACATTACGGTCCAGCGTTAGTTTAAGGACATCTCGGTCCAAGGTTAAGGACATCATAGTCCGTGAGTTTAAAGACATCACAGTCAAGGTTAAGGACATCATAGTCCGTGAGTTTAAAGACCTCACAGTCAGGGTTAAGGACATCATAGTCCGTGAGTTTAAAGACCTCACAGTCAAGGTTAAGGACATCCTAGTCCGTGAGTTTAAAGACCTCACAGTTAAGGTTAAGGACATCATAGTCCATGGGTTTTAAAGGACCCCACAGTCCGTGGAATGTTTGGTTGTCGGGACCCGTCACCTCTCTGAAGACGTTGAAGGATTATAACGACAAATATCAGAGGAGTAAAGAGATGTACCCTCGAACCGATGTGAGTTGGTTGAAAGATCTGTAGTCCAATTTGGGACTAAGATCTGTTAAAATATTTATGAGCAGATAGGCTCAATTAATATGAGTTGAGGACTTATGGCCAATCTTGGGCTAAGTCCAATCGAGTTAAAATGTTTAACATTTATCTTGGGCTGATGGGCATTTGCTTGGGCCTGGCCCTTTTAACAATGTTTGAATTCTGATAATATTTTGTCTTTTATTGAATGCTGGGCTTTCATCATAGCTCTGTGGCTTATTAAAGAACAATTTATGTTCTATGAGCGCACACGTGAGTGACACGTGGTGCGCTTGGCTCTTTGCGCCAATCAAAGAGCTCAGTGTGCTTCTGCCGAGTAGCGCACACGTGAGGGACACGTGTCGCGCTTGGCGCTGAGCGCCAGATGATGAGCGCATGATGCCAATTTATGAGCGTAGAGTGCTAGTTCATGAGTGCATTGCGCTTTCAATTTAGTGGCACACACATGAATGACACGTAGTACGCTTGGCGCTGAGCGCCAGCCCATGAGCGCAGTGCGCTATTTCAGAAGCGCAAGGCGCTAGTTGTTAAGCAGTACATGCGCGATTGATACATGGTGCATTTGGCGCTGAGCGCCAGTCCAGAGATAAATGTTAAACATTTTAAGAGCGCAAAGCGCATTTGATCAATTTTATGATCTCAGAAACAATTTATGTTCTTTTAAAAGAGATTTCGTCTCAAGATCTAAGAACAACCGTTCTTATTTTGTAGGAGATGTTTCAATCTCTTATATTGATGAAAGACTTTGCCTTTATGGATCTATGATCCTTAAGAGAATTGAATTATATTCCCTCCTTTTGAGATGTTCATGATCTCTTTGAGAAAGACTTTAGTCTCATATATCTATGATCTGTGAGAAGTAAGTTTTTATGGTGTATTAAAGTGACCGTCTCGTGCCACTTCTAACACATTCCGTACCAGTCTACCCCTTTAAAACCCCGTAATGTCTTTTGTATTGATTGTATTGTTTTGTTTTATAGATGGAAGACTTGCCGAAACCATGATATCATGTAAACGGAATGGATATAAATGGATAGTCATGTAATCAAGGTATATCCATGGTTCGGTTCGGTCGAGTCATGTTGATATAGATTGAATTCTGGTATAAATGGATTCATGTTCAAATGGAGTTATCATATTCAAGGATAGATTGATTTCATATTATACTGAGACTCTGTCTGAGTCAAACACTTTAAAACGAATTGAAGTCCTGAATTAGTTTTGATGTTATCGGTAACTGCTGCACATGGACGACGGGATTTGTGTCTTTTTCCAAGACAATTACCGTATTGATAACACCGTTTTAAAGTTGTCTGCCTTAGATAGGCAAGCACCCATATTCTCCGGCTCTCTGAGGCTCAAGAGAACTGGTCCCGCTTAAACCTATATTTACTAGGGTCCTTATTGTAAATTAATATAACTTGAGGGGGTTTTATGAAAAATAGTTTTTATATATTTTCAAAATACACCTCAAGTATTTAATTATCGTCTTTAGGGTTTTCATAGTTGTAATTTTTATAAAATGAAATATTCTAGTGGATATAAACCCAACTTGAATAGTATATGGTATTATAGTGTAATATTGAAATTGTATTGATTTGTAATGGTAGTTTCATGAAATTTATGATTCCTTTGATTTAGAAAAACATGGAATATATATAATATATTTAAAGTAGGTATTTTGATTATATATATATATATATATAGTAAAAATAAATTTTATTTATTAAGTAGAAATCTCATTTTTCTTAAAAATTGCATTAAAAATTCCATCGAGATCGGATGCTCCGTGAGGAGGTCTGCATCTCGCACTACTAGGCTCGAGGATGTGCGATAACCTGTACCATCCCGATCGGGGTTCCCCAAAATGGGTTGTAGAGGCGCATTTGCAAGGAATTAAATAATACACTTTTAAAGAAAACGGTTTTTGAATGTTTATGGTATTTAAATGTAAACTCGTATTTATCCCACAAACTAATGTTCAAAAAGCCATCGTGCTATGTCAATAATGAATGTTGTGATGAGGTAGATCATTGCCTCGTGATTTTTCTAAAGATAATATAATCAAAATGAATAAGCAATGTCGTATGTAAAGATAATGGTATTTTACTGTAAAACTGAAATAAAAGTTGCAATACATATTATTTTGAGATGAAACTTGTTCTAATGTGTTTGTTTATGATTGCTAAACAATATACAAAAAGATTGTAAATTTGTTATTAAGATAAATGGTGTTTTTAGTTAAATTAGAAACAGAAGTCGGATTAACTCCACTTCTGACTAGTTTTGAAAATGGAATTAGATTTAATAAAAGGAGAAGGGGAAAGTGGGACTTATAGATTAGAAAGAAGGAGGAGAGGTAGAGGAAGCTTATGGAATCGTCGGGGAGTCGTTTCGTCGCTGGATTTGCCCTGAAATATCGGCGGAACTTTGCCTTGAGTTAACTCCACTTGTACAACTTCTTGGACTTAGGAATTTTAGAAAGTTTTGGCAATGGAATTCTGAATGAGGAGGGCTATGGTGTAGGGTTGTATTTATAGGAGAAATTATGGTTTAGGGTAAGGAAAAATGGAATTAAAATGTGCATTAAAAATGGATTTAAGAGGGGAATTATCACTCTCTGGATAATTGCAGAGAAATCAAACAGCATGGGGGTAGTGGGGTAGGCCAATGGGTGCTAGGGTAAAAATTTCAGAGCATTTCCTATGGGGGCCTGGCGGCACCGGCCCCATAGGCAATCTCGCCGGCCATTCTTTGGGGTGGGTGCTTAGATCAATGCCACGTGTTCTAGTCGTCTCATATACCTCAGTGCACATGTTTGATTTTGTTGTGACTTTTCATTTTACGTGTTTTGCACGTGTAAAATTTTGAGGTTCTAAAAATTAAAAAGAAAAATCAATAAAAATAATATGTGGCTGATGGGATTTGAACACAGGGGCTATGTCACAACAGTGTAAGGTTTATCAATAAGCTAGATGTGCTTTCTTGCTGTTCTAAAGCAATTTTAATTTATAACTTGTGCTCAGGCTTAGGTACCCCTTTCTGTATTTTTGAAAAAAAAACCGGTACAGAAAGTTAGGGTTGTTACATGAGAGGAGTCTATCTTACCCCGTGGACTATAGTAATATATAGTATAAGACCCCGTCATAACCCATGGGACAACGACACGTGAATTCATGTAGATGTCTTTTAAGTGACCTCTCGTGCCACGATATACGTTCCGTACCAATTTACCCCTTTATCCCTGCGTGTTATATTGTATAGTTTACAGGTCTTGGCCGAATCCATGAATATATATAAAAAAAAAGTGCAGGTTTATGTTCAAGATGTAATCATGTATTCAGGTATTCATGTCAAGTTATCCATGGTTCGATCAAGTCGAGTCAAGTGTTCAAGTTCAAGTTTGATATTTGAATTCGAGTGTTTAGATTCATGATCAAGTATCCAAGTTTGTGTTTGATTTTGGATTCTGATTTGAGTTTGGATTCAAGTTGGAATTAGTATCTTATGAAAGGATTTAGCTCTTGAATTTTTTAAGTTCGAGAATAATCAGACAACTTCTATACATGGATGACAGTATTTGTGTCTTTTTCCAAGACAATTGTCATTTGATAACTCCGTTAATTTGTCTAACCTGATTAGGAAAGCACTCATTTTCTCCGGATCCCTGGGCTTAAGAGAAATTATACTTCTTAAACCTATATTAATCTAGAGTCCTTAATATTTATCATTATTGTTTATATTGTATTTATATTGTTTGTATTTCTCGAGGGGGTTTTATGAAAAATACTTTAATATTATTTAAAAATAAATCTCGAGGGTGATTTATGTTATTTAGAGTTTTTATGAACATGTATTTTAATTTTAGTGGTATTTTAGTGATAAAGCTTAGATTTTAAAAGTTTATGGTATTTTTATGAAAAGTACTGCTTTGTAAAACTTGGTGGTATTTTATTTTAAATTTAATCTTTCATTTAAAAATATATTTTTTCACACTTTGTTTTTATTGAAAATACGTTTTCATAATTTTATATAACTTTCCAAAGTTTTAATTTTGTTTTAAAAAGCCGTATTCTTCTAAATCGTATTTTTTTATTCCTTTCGAGACCGAATGCTCCATGAGGAATTCTGTATCTCACTTTACTATTCCAAAAATATGCGATAAGTCACACCATCCATAGATGGGTTCCCCTAAAAGGGTTGTAGAGACGCAATTGTAAAGGATTTTAAAAATAAAGATTAAAAATATTTTTTTATAAAGTGGTGGTATTTTATTGAAAATTGTTTCATTTAGATGAAAAATTCTAACCAAATATCGTGTTATGAATCAAAAGTGTGTAATTGGGGTAAGTCGTTACCCCATGAATGTTCTAGATATATGTATGACTAATTATCGAACAAAGGGTTATAATTAAAATTCATGGTATTTTGGTGAAATTTTGTTTTATGAAGTATTTAGCCCAAAATTATGAACAATTCAAAAATAATTTGGATTAAATATTGTGATGTGATGCTTAGAAGAGTTAGGGTGGAAATTTTGACAAAGTAAAAGTGTTAAAAACTTATTAAAAGAAGTTTTACCTAAGCTAACTCCATTTTAGTCGAATAGTTTTAGAGATTGGTTTGAGATAAAAAGAGAGAGAGAAAAGGACTTACCATTTTAAAGTGTTGAGAAAAGAGTAAGGAAAAGGGAGAAGTCTTCATGGCGCCGTGGTAGCTCCGGAAACAACTCCGATTTTTAACGAAAAGAATTTGGTTGCTAACACCACTTGACTCCGGTTGTACTTAGAAAATTTTGGGGGAATTTTAATAGTGATTTTTCAGAATAGGGAGAGTTAGGGGATGGGATATATTTATAGTATAGGGATGATGATGTGTGAGTTAAAGAAATTGAATTAAAATGAATTAAAATAGGATTAATGGTGAAATGGAAGGTCTCTGAATGAATGCGGAGTAATCAAACAATACACAGAAGTAGTGGAGAGTCAAAGGGACACACAGGCAAAGAATGGAGACGATTGGGGCTAGATGGACCATCGGTGACGGCCGAAACGAGGATTTGGGTGGTTGGATTTAATCCATCTGCCTCGATATTCGTGTCGCATACTATATTCTGTGTTAACTCCTCATTTATACTGTTTGATTTTTCTGAAACTTTTTGTTTCTCCGTGTATTGCATGTGTAACTCGTGAGCTTTCGAAAAGTTAAAAAGAAAAAATATTAAAAAATAATTTAGACTTATGGAATTCGAACACGTAGGCTATAGCACAACAGTGTAAAGGGTTTATCAGTGAGCTACAAGTTGTTTCTTACTTTTATTAAACAAATTCAATTTATAACTCCTAATTAGAATGAAATACTCTTTCTATATATTGAATAAATTATATTTGTACAGAGATTTCAGAGTCGTTACAGCGGTCAGCCAACCTGAGAGCCGCCCTCGTCAGGCAGTCCGATCTGCACGCCGGCGAAGCGCCTCCACGCTCTTCTCATCTCTGCTCGCCGCTCCCCCGCCGACCCATCTGCTCACTTCCCTTCCTCTCCTCCTCCACATTCCCCTTGTTTTCATCATTTCCGCCTCCTCGAGCATTCTACTCCATGCCTCCTCCTCCCCCATCTCACTCATCTCTGCTCCCACCTTGCCCACCTCACCAACAAAGCCGACCGTACTAGAAACTACTTTCGGCTTTCTTGGTAGGGTCCTGTCCAAGCTTTTCGAAGCTATAAATCTCGTCTTTAAGTTCGTTACATGGTACGTTGTATTTGTAAAGGAGGGATCGTGAAACGAGGCACGAGACGCGTGAGACTGAGGATACGCCGCTTGAAGCTAGGGGCCGCCATTATGTTTTCGATCGCCGTCGTTGGTCTTCTAAAGAGCTATACAGATATTATTGGTCCCAAACTAGACCTGATGTTAGAGCTTATCGAGAAATCGTTCAAACCCTATGAAAAGCTACTGAGGAGATCGAGCAGGTTGATAAACGAGGTTATTGAGATGAAGGACTGGATGGATCAGAGTGGGGCACTTGAAAGGACGTGGGATTTTTATTTGGGAAATAGGTATATAAATTTCCTTTTTTCCCTAATTAATTTCTAATTTTTTTTGTGTTTAGGAAAAAATTTAATGAATTTTCATTTATCAGTAAATGTTTATATATTGATTTTGATTTTTTTTTGAACTAAATGTGCTAGATTATCGGCCGGATGCCTCTGGGCCGGACCCTAAGCCGGATGCGGCTGGGCCAGACCATTCGGTGCGCTGAAGAAAGGAACTGAAAAAACCTAGGATTTTGTCCATCTTTGTTAAGTATAGTTAATGATGTATTAAGTATATAAATATATGGATAAATGAAGGATGTGGTCTCTTTTTGTGTAGACGTTTAAATATGTTGATGTTTTTATGTTAATGTTAATGTTTTTATGTTTTTATGTTGATGTTGATGTTTTTATGTTTTTATGTTATTGTTAATGTTTTTATGTTAATGTTTTTATGTTTATGTTGATGTTTTTATGTTTTTATGTTGATGTTTTTTTCCTTATCAATGGGAACAAACAATTATCTAAATGGCAGAGAAGGATCTGGCTTAAAAATGAAGAGAGCATTTGAGTAACATAACCGATCATAAGATACAACTATATAATTACATGTAGGTTCGGACGGGCTTGGGTAACGGGCCGGTTATAAATTTTTTAAAACCCCGTACAATTTACAAGTTAATAAATTCAAAACCAATTATTTATGGTTATTTGTGAATATTTTGTTTTTGCTGCTGTTGGGTTTTAGCGGGACAATAAGCTCAGTTAATGTTAAGGACATTGTCTGATTATTGATTGCAGGAACTCTCTTACCATCAATTTAGCAGAATGGCTAATTGATTTATTTTTATGAAATTAATCGGTATGCTTGAATAATGATGCATTAATAGAAAAAATAAATAATTTAAGTATATATATAGCAGAATTTGTGTGTGAAAACAGAAGATTGCCTTCTCGAGGGACAGCAACAACTACTGAACCGTCCTGAAACCGACGCACCGGGAGTAAAGAAATTTGGGGCTTTACATCCCAAGCAGTTCTCTGGTAAAGGAAGCCCTCTTGAAGCTGAAGAATGGGCACAAAGCATCGAAGACGATCTGGCAGCAGCTCAAGTGTCAGACATCGCTTGGGTCCGTGTAGCAAAACTACAGCTCACGGATAATGCTCGCAACTGGTGGAAGGCGGAAGAAAGCCGTCTGGTACAGCCGATTGAATGGAATACTTTTCGCGAGAAGTTCGACGCGAAATATTTCCCTGTGACTGCCAGGTTGCAATGGAGCAGCAGTTTATTCATCTACAACAGGGTTCAATGTGGGACAAATCAGTAGATGAATATGACGCTGAATTCACCATGTTAAGCCGGTAAGATATGTCACAATAGTTCAATTTTTAAATATCACATACTACACAGCTAACACAATCTTTAAACAGATTCCCGGCACACTTGATACCGACGGACGATATCAGAGCCCGTCGCTTTCAACAAGGACTGGACACGGAGATTCAGGCTGCTCTAGCCACGGGAAAGTTTTTGACTCATGAGGATGCTCTGGAAGCTGCCCGCAGTTATGAGGCAGTGATAAAAGCAAGGGGCAGACCTCAGTCTGCAGGATTCAAGCGCCCTGCCAATCAGATGGCAGGTGGAGCCTCGTCCAGGCCACCTTTTGTGCCAAGGCGACCCAAAGTACCAACCCATCGTCCCAGCCCAGCCTTTTGCACCTACTGCAAGAGAACTGGACATATGATGAAGGACTTTTGTCGAGCCAACCGCCTTTGCTTAGTCTGCGGCTCAGCTACTCACGATATTGGGTCTTGTCCCCAAAGACAGAACCCAGTTGCTGCACCCAGGCCAGCAATTACTTATCCGCAGCGACCAGCTCTTCAAGCACCTGCTCCAAGACCTGCACTCCCTGCACCACCCAGAGGACCACAAGCTGCACCACCTCCTCGTCAGTTCTATCAAGCTCAAAGGAACGTTCCGAGGAATGCTCCTCAGGCCAGGAGGAATGTACCAAGGCGCCAGGCTTTCACGATGTCCGTGGAAGAAGCTGAGGCCACTGGCCAAGTCATCACTGGTAAACTTTTCTTTTCAAACTTTGCTTTTCTATTCTCCTACTTAATTACATATTTCGTATACCTAAAACAAATCCCACATACCTTAGGTACAATCTTAGTATCCTCAATCCCTGCACTTGCACTGTTTGATACTGGTGCATCACACTGCTTTATGTCGCAACGGTTTGTTCGAACCCATGCGATTCCAGTTTCACCGCTTGTATCCAGCTGGAATGTCAGTTTAGGAAATGGCGTTCTAAAGGCAACTATGGGATACAGCTTGTGTCCAGTCGTCGTCTGCAGTCGAGAGTTTTATGCTGACTTCAAAGTGCTGGACATACCGAACTTCGATGTGGTTCTAGGAATGGATTGGCTTGGAACTTTTTATGCTACCATAGACTGTCATCAAAGGAGGGTAGTATTCAAGATCCCAGACCATCCGGTCTTCTATTTTAAAAGTGGAGACCGTACACTGGAGCCAAGTACCTACAAAGCGAAGCCAAGAGAAGCAGTAGTTGCAGCAGCTCAAGCGGAGGAAGAAACAAGACCAGATGTGGTTCGAGAGTTCGACGATGTATTTCCTGACGATATATCAGGTTTGCCTCCCGATCGAGCTCTTGAATTCAGTATTGATTTAGTACCAGGAGCACAACCGGTGATCAAATCACCCTATCGTTTAAGTCCGGAAGGTTTGAAGGAAGTCCGAACACAGTTGGACGAATTACTGGCGAAAGGATGGATTCGTCCCAGCACTTCAAGTTGGGGATCACCTGTATTACTTGTGAAGAAGAAGGAAGGTTCATACAGAATGTGCATCGATTACAGAGCCTTGAACGAAGTCACTATAAAGAACAAGTATCCACTCCCGCGCATCGATGATTTATTCGATCAGCTAAGTGGATCTTGTGTTTTCTCTAAATTAGATCTTCGTTCAGGTTATCATCAAGTGAAGGTCAAGGAAGCTGATATTCATAAAACAGATTTCAGAACTCGCTATGGACATTACGAATTTCTAGTGATGCCATTCGGAGTGACCAACGCACCCGCAATATTCATGAACCTTATGAATCAAGTTTTCCGGGAGTACTTAGACAGGTTTGTTGTCATCTTCATCGACGACATCCTGGTGTATTCTAAGAGTCGGAAAGAACATGCAGAACATCTACGAATTGTCCTAGAAACTCTTCGACAACATCAGCTTTATGCCAAGTACAGCAAGTGCGAGTTTTGGCTAAATCAAGTTGGTTTTCTTGGACATATCGTATCAGGAGAAGGAATCTCTGTAGATCCAGCAAAAGTTTCGGCAGTTAGCGAATGGCCTACACCAAATTCAGTGAAGGATATTCGAAGTTTCTTGGGTTTAGCTGGGTATTACAGAAGGTTTATTGAAGGCTTTTCGAAGATAGCAACGCCCCTGACCAAGCTCACACGTAAAGATGAAGAATTTGTGTGGTCAGAAGCATGCGAACAAGCTTTCGTAGAACTCAAGTCATGGTTGACATCTACACCTATTCTCGTCATACCGGATCAATCTGGAGGATTCGAAGTGCATTGCAATGCATCCGGTAAGGGACTAGGATGTGTTCTATATCAACACAGTAAGGTTGTGGCTTATGCTTCAAGACAGCTGAAGATTCACGAGCGCAATTATCCGACGCATGATTTGGAGTTGGCAGCCGTCATCTTTGCTCTTAAGATTTGGCGTCATTATCTACTTGGTGAACGAGTGAACATCTACACAGATCATAAGAGCCTGAAGTACGTGTTTACTCAGAAGGAGTTGAATATGCGGCTGAGAAGATGGTTAGAACTCATGGCGGACTTTGACATCAACTTGCAATATCACCCAGGGAAGGTGAATGTAGTACCTGATGCTCTTAGTCGCCAACCATTAGCAATGAATCTCACCGCTCAGTGGAAGCTTCAACAAGACTTGCATCAGATGGAGATTGAAGTAGTCATGCCAGGTAATGCTTCAAGTTTGATGAATTTACAAGTTCAATCAACCATTGTCAATCAGATCAAAGCAGCTCAAGCCAGCGATGCTAAGTTGAAAAAGATCAGAGAACAAGTGGAGAATGGACTCAGAATAGACTTCATCATCCATGAAGACGGATCTTTGAGATACGGCAGCAGATTGTGTGTACCAAAAGGGCCTGTTCGGGAACAGTTAATGAAAGAAGCTCACAGCTCTCCATATTCAGTACACCCTGGAGGTACCAAAATGTAAAAAGATCTACGTCAGAATTATTGGTGGCATGGAATGAAGCGTGAAGTAGACAGAAGCGTCGCAAAATACTTAGTGTGTCAGCAAGTAAAGGCTGAACATCACAGGACTGCTGGATTACTTCAACCGTTACCAATCCCAGAATGGAAGTGGCAACACATCACGATGGACTTTATGACTGCTCTTCCTCGCAGCACAAAGGGTAACGATGCCATATGGGTCATTGTGGATCGACTCACAAAGTCGGCTCACATCATCCCATTTAAAGTTGGCCAATTAACTGAGACACTAGCGAAGAAGTACATGGAGGTAATAATCTAATTTAGATTTAAAACTCTTTATAATGTACTATATCTGATACCCATGAACTCATACAGGAAATTGTGAGACTCCATGGAGTACCGGTCTGCATTGTCTCCGATCGTGACACCAGGTTCCGATCGCAATTTTGGCAGAGTCTGCAAGCAAGCTTGGGAACAAGTCTGAACTTCAGCACGGCTTATCATCCACAAACAGATGGTCAGTCAGAACGAACTATTCAGATCTTGGAGGATATGCTTAGAGCGTGTATGCTAGACTTCAAGGGATCGTGGGAAGATCACCTACATCTTGTGGAGTTTTCGTACAACAACAGCTACCAAGAAAGCATAGGGATGACACCTTTTGCAGCACTGTATGGAAGGAAGTGTTGATCGCCATTAAGTTGGGACGACATCGGAGATAGGGAACTTCTTGGACCAGAAATGATAGTAGCGACTGTTGATGTAGTTCGTACTATCAGGGAAAGGATGCACATACCCCAAGATCGACAGAAGCACTGGGCTGATGCAAAGAGACGACACTTGGAGTTCCAGCCAGGAGATCACGTATTCCTGAAGATATCTCCGAACCGTGGAGTGATCCGATTTGGAAGACGGGGTAAGCTAAGTCCGAGATACATTGGACTGTTCGACATACTCGAACGAGTCGGTGAAGTGGCTACCGTTTAGCGCTTCTACCCTCATTGGAAGGAGTGCATAATGTGTTCCACATATCCCAACTCAGGAAGTATGTGAGTGACCCTAGCCATGTACTTGATCATTCCGAACTCACTATACAGCCCGACTTGTCTTGTGAGCAACAGCCCGTGGAGATCCTGGACAGGAAAGTGAAGACACTTCGGAACAAGGAAGTTAACTTGGTTCGAGTAATGTGGAGGAAAGACACTCCAGGAGAGTCCACTTGGGAAAGGGAGGATGAAATGCGTACTAGATATCCACACCTCTTTGTAAACTAGTTCTCAAATAAAAGTTGTAAATTTCGAGGACGAAATTTTTGTAAGGAGGGTAGACTGTAACAACTCCATTTTAATGTACAAAGAATTGATTTAAATTCAATGTATACTTGGAGTATTTATTGCAACTGATATCTCTTTAAGTATTTATTTCACTCCATAATTACAAGAAGGAGCTTATAGCTCATTGGTAATACCTTGCACTGCTGAACCAAGCCACTAGAGTTCAAATCCCATGCCCCACATTTTTTTTATTATTTTGTTTTAAATTTTTTGGAAAGTCAACAGTCAAACCGCCATAACTCACAAAATTTATACTGAACCCAAAAAAGTTAGATGCACCAAAATTCCCCCCAGGTGATGACCCGCTCGACGAGCCCTTGTTCATAACAGAATACTGCATTTTATACCGCCCATTCTTATGCTCGTGTGTTTATAGGTAGGTGCTTTTAATCAGTGTTTGCTACATAATTGCAGAATACAGGTTCTCGGCTCTGAACAGTGAATATCATGGAAAAGTACGACAAATTCCGGATTACTGCCAACAACAGATAAAACACGGGTCTCCGCTCTCTATCCGTGTGTTACCACATACCAGTTTAAGGGACAAGATGACAAATCGATTGTCATGTCATGCTTAAAGCTCTATGTCAACACAAGATCCAAGAAATCTACGTGGAGCTCGAGGAAATCATGGCAAAAGATCCACATCACATCACCTTTTTGTTCTACTAAAATTCTGGAACAATTGTTAAGAGTTTATGAGAAAAGTCATATACCACACAGCAGACAACATGAAAACAGGGAAGCACACAAAATATGGTGGCCCAACTCATCAAGACGGCCGCGGTTCCGCGGCCTAAGCAGGCTTAGGCCGCGGAACCGCGGCCGTACGGCCTCCTCTCTCTGTTGTTTTTCATGGGCAGTTTGGTCACTTCATTTAGGGGCAGATTGTTGCCCTAGGTTTCCCATTCCCCTCCTATAAATACCCCAGATCTGAGCCAAGCCAAGGTGTTCAATTCTTTGTTCCTCTTTTGTAGGTTTTAGTGTAGTTCTTCTTCTTCTTCTTCATTCTTCCTCCATGAAAATGTAGTGAGAGCATTGAGTGGATGTTAATGAAGATGAGGGTTTTTGTATCATTCTCTTTTGTTTAACTTCCCCTTGAGATTCTTGCTTTCTCTTGATCATTCAACCTCTTCATTGAGCTTGAAAGGTTAAGGGTTTGTTATTGATCTCAAGGGTCATATTTTCTTATGAAATTGGTTCTTCACTTCACATGAGTTCTTTACCCTTCTCTTGATCTTGCAACCTCTTGATTGAGTTTGCAAGTTTAAGGGTTGGCTATTGATCCCATGCTTGTCTTGAGTTCTAGTTTCTTGTTCTTTTTATTGCTTATTTATTACTTGCTTTTTATTACCTTGCTTTACTTTCTTGCAATTTATATTCATGCACTTACTTACTTGTAATCTTTTCTTTTCTTTGTTCTTTTCTTTTGCTCTTTTTTTGGTTTGTTTTGAGAATGGTTGTAATTATTATTGTTAAGAAGAAATACGATATTATAAGTTAACGTTCTTTGCTCATTTCCTTTTCCCGTATTTTCCATTGAACTCCGCCCAAACGATACGCAAGCGCTCCGTTAGACACCCTACCCTAACAAGGTAACGGTGATTCCTAACCGCGACCGGTTGCGTTCGGTTTGGCCGGAGGCGAAAGCAAGAGACAAGAACGGAAGGACAAGGGTAAATAAGCCGGATTCCACGAATACCGCGCTTAAATCCCCTAATCCACGTTGTTGCCGATTGCTCTAGCTTCAATTGGTCAAAACTCGGCTCAAAGGTTTTGAGTACGGATTTCTTTAGCTTACAATTTCGTATCTTTTTCTTAACAACTTTATACTTGCAAATAATACACATAGGTTAGACTGAACAAACTCATACAAATTCTTTATTGACTCGTCTAAGACAAGAACAGAAATACAACCATCTCCCTGTGGATCGACCCGTGCTCAACCGGCTAGCTGCAAAGCGACACCGTCTTGATTGCGGTTAACTTTAATTCTTTCAATCAGCCCTCGACTCGGCCGAGTCGGCCGGCGGACCGGCCAACTCGGGCCGGCGCCGCCGGCCGGACTCGGCCGGACGGCTGAGTCGTCAACACGGAATTTCTCCGTGTTGACCTGGTCTTCTCACCTGCATACACTAAATTCCCAGATCGGTTATCAAATTCTTAATAAATCACTTTTACTTCAAAATTTAATGATTTTTTAATGTTTTTTTTATATTGTTTTAAATTAAAACCCTAACCCTAGCCTAACCCTATATAAATACCCCTACCCTCTACCTTCTCACCCTACATTCCTAAGTCCACTCTCTAAAAATTTCAAGAGAACTCGGTACGTTAGAAAACGAGCGAAAGGCGAAGCGCTGCCGAAATCGACGGCGAATCCCGGCGATCGTACTAGGACTCTTTACGACGTTTCGACGCACCGAAAAACCCACTATCTTCCTAGCACTCTCTAGCTTGTCCAAAACCCGTAAGTCCCCTTTTCTACCTTTCTTTTCCTTCATATTAATACGACTTTTTAAAACCCGACGGAAATCGGAACAAACCGATTTCCGATTCGGTTTTCTATCAAAACTCACTTGTCACTAATTCCATAATGCTTAAACATCTTCATGTTGACTACCAATCACTTAAAAATCAATTTGGACAAGTTTTCATACATGAAATGATAACTTTTGCAAAATACTGTATTTTCGCACTTAAATACCACCATGTTTAGTTTATCTCATTTAACCCTTTAACATTACTTTACCTTAAAATAGATCACTAGGTAATGACCTACCTCCACACACACGCAAATACAACCCTAATTGATATCATCAAAACTTAGAATACGATAATACAAGACTTTACATTAAAATACCATTTTCTTTATAAACCTTTTCTGAAAGTTCTAAGTTGTATACAATTTTAAGACAAAATCTTTTAATAGAAAAATACGATATGTCATGGACATCGATCGTTTATCTAAACCTGACTTTGTGGTGTCTAGGCAAGTGTGTCTAAGGCAAGTGGTTGCTTAATTAGGGTCACTACTTGTAGTGGAGAGCCTCCCACTTACCTGGCACTTACCTGGCCGCAATTGGCGGTGAAGAGGCGATTTGAGGCTTCTAATGACGTGTCGTTTAGACCATTTAGAAATAGGCTAGTTGGCTTAGGAAACCCTAGAATCTAAAATACAGAAATTTACACCCTTTTACAAATAAATACCTTATCTTTATAAAACCGTTTTCTATATGATTAGTATTTATTAAATCTTTGCAAAGCGCCACTACAACCCATCTTTGGGGAACTCGTTAGGGATTGTACGGTTTATCGTGCACCCTCGGTCTTAGTAGTGCGAGATTCAGACCTCCGCAAGGAGCATTCGGTCTCGAAAGGTTTAGAATACGACATTTATGAAAAATGAGATTTTTGGAAAATAAAATATTCATTAAAATTTATTCTTGTATTAACATATATATATATTTATCATTTAACACCTATTTTATTATAAGATAAAGTTTTCACTTTTCCTAAAAAAATTACAAGATTAAAAGTTACATTAAAATACCATGAATTTCAAATAAATCAATATTACAAATTAATACCTTTATTTATGAAATTAGGATATTTTCACTAGAAATAACACAAAATAAAATTTACACCCATTATAACTATAAAGACGAATAATAAATACTTGGGGTGTATCTTGAAAACTATACAAAAGTATTTTTATATAAAATCCCCTCAAGTTTTATAAATTACAATAAGGACCCTAACAATTATAGAACTTCAAATTACTTTTCTTTTAGTCTGACTCGGGTTTGAGTCTGACTATTTCTGACTTGAATATGATTCAAGTCAATCTATATTCTTAAATATTACAACTCACTATGAATACATGAATCCCCGAATCCAGTTAACAATCTATACAATTTGACCGAACCAAACCATGGATATACATCCATTATTCCGTTATTCCATTATGCAGTTACAATCTGTTTACTGATATCATGGTTTTGGTCAGTCATCCAACTTACACATTACAATACAACAATACTATCAAAACACTACGGGGTTTAAGGGGTAGATTGGTACGGAAGGTGTTAAAGGTGGCACGAGGTGGTCAGATTAAGACACCTAAGCTATATTCCGTTGCTGTTGTACCTTGGCTTAACGGTTCCTTGTACATTCCGTTTGCCCTGGTCTCTAGCATATAGAGACCCCTCTCGTATACACTGGCATCCTTCTGTACCAAGCTACAAACAACAGCGTTAACACAATATTCCGTAATATTCTACAACATAATACTTTAGAAAATACTCTTATTCTGTCTTTTCTAATTCTTCTGTATCTTTGGGACTTATCGAGCGACCTGTTCGCTGACGACATTCTATTTCTTTCTTCTTTGAATGTCGTCAGGTGCTTTGGACCCAGCAGAGATAGAGCCCACCGGTGAAGACTTGGAGCAGTTTCATGAAGACATTGAGCTCTAGACATTGTACCTTGTTCTATTCAGTATTTCCATTTCCTGTTATGCCATTGTTTAGGCATCGCTTTTCATTTCAGTTGTATTTACTTTTCATACATTGCCCAAAAGAATGTTATTAATAACGTTGTTGTTATTTCTATATCTCTTGTCTCTTGTAATTTACTTTTATATTGCTTAGATACGCTTAGCGTATGTACTTCTAAGTATATACGTAGCGGACCTCGTCGCGTCCACTTCACCGTACACCGGGAAGCGGGGCGTGACACTCACTAGCCGCCTCCACTCCACTTTCGCTCTCTACCTCTCCACCTATGAACATTGAAGCCTACTTCACTCCCTCCCTCTATCACTCAAGAGAGCATAGAACTCAGGAAGGAGGAGAGGAGAGTGAGTGAGCCATAACAAATGAATAAGAGAGCTGGGGATTATTTTCCAACCTTGAAAAAATATCACAACCATTTTCCAATTTAAAATGCTAGCCCATACCTCTCATCCATGCTCACTTTACACCTCACTAGCCACCTCATTTTCTTTGAATTTTCATAAAAGAAAAGCAATAATGAGGTGTCCTCCTTCTAGAAGTATAAATACATAATACCCGATATATGTATCGTATACATATACACGTATCCGTATAAAAATACGAATAGCCAATGAGAGAGAAAATGAATAGTGAACATAATATATATATATATATATATATTATTAAATCAATATATGATTTAATAATCGGGTTTAAACATAAGTCGACTGTTATTATCAAACGTCCAATTAAAGTCCGTGTAGCTAGTATACATATTTAATCGGACTCCTATACGTATCAACATATGGTCTCTATATCATATCACCTGAACCGGGAAAACCATCTGTGTGGGACTCTAAAGACTCGACAATACGCTGACGGTGAGTTATTGGATAAATCCATAACGCCTTCAATAACCAGCAGCACCCCTAGCCGAACTTCGCCAGACCTTATCGGCCCAGATCGAACTCGTCTTAACCCAGATCGAACTCTTCTAGACCCAGATATGAAATCAATGAGGAAATCATGCTTGACTTGATCGATTTGCGTTCAATCTGAGCTTCTTGTGTTCGATTTGATGTTCTTTGAGGACCTCTTGCCTATTTGAGTAGATTTTCATCGTTCCCCCATATCAGAAGTCGGTTTTCATCTAGATCTACTTGAAGACGAGTCCATTAGCTGGTACTTTTCTCCTGTGATCGATTTGAGTAGATCGCCTGTGGTTGTCTGCACTCCTGCGATCGATTTGTTGTTGTTTCTTGACCCAGATATGTTTCTACTCCTTTATTGTGAGTTTTCAAACAACTCCCTGCTGTTTTCGAGTCGATTTGTTGTTGTTCCTCAAGTCTTAGATTATTGTAGCAAAGAATTTTTGCCTCCTGCAAATAACAAAGCATTGTTTGGCGATTTGTTGTCAAAGAATTGAACAGTTATTAACTTTCAAATCCCTCCTCTAATGATGTCACCTCCTCCATGCCCATCGCAACCTTCCCGAACTCTAGTCCTAGCCCTTGCCAACAGCTGCATGGCAACTGTCCTCACCGCTCCTCTCGGTTAATGATGATGCTCTATTTGATCGTCTTGCTCTGACTGCTTTACGCTTGTACTCACTTGGATGTTAGACAATCTTATTCTCTCTCATATTCATTATGGATTCTGCTTCGGTCTCTGATGGCCGTGGGGCATCGCGTGATCGTCTTTCTATTACTGCTCGTGGTCATCGTTCCCGTGGACGTGGTCGAGGCCGTGTCGGCCTTTATTGTGGCACACTAATAATCGCGAATACCGGTGTTAAAAGAAGCATAGCTGCCATGATGATACGCCTACAGTCCGCCAGCCATCCACACCCGTTGTTACTGTCCGATCATCCTTTTCTATTGGCAATTTACCTTTATCCAATGTTGAGTGGGGCCAACTGAGTCATCTCCTCCCCTCTGTAGCTCCTGCCAACCTTTCTATTCTATCAGGTATATTGTTCCTTTCTCATTCTAATTTGTGGGTCGCTGATTCCGGCGTCTCACATCACATGTCTCGTGATGGACCTTCTGATATTGCCTCTAGTCCTTACAAGTTGATTTCCATGACTGATGGTAACACCACACCTCTGGCTCTGCTGATCTATCACTTACATCATCTTTACACCTAAAAATGCTTTAATTGTGCCATCTTTAAAACAAAACTTGCTTTTTAATCATCGGCCTACAAATAATTCTAACTGCTCCGTAATATTTTGTCCATCTCACTTTATGATACAGGATCTTCTGACGAAACAACGGATTGGCGGGGGCATGAATAGAATGAACTGTACTACATTGATCTTCTCAGTACGTCTGCAGCTGTTTCTACTATCCGGTGGTATTGACGACTTGGTCATCCTCCTTTTTCTTCTTTACGTAATATGCTGCCTTCTTAAGATTTATCCGAATCGAATCATGTATTCTTGGTAAACATCATCGCTCCTCTTTTCCTCCAGTTAATAACAAACATGATTTAACCTTTGCGTTAGTTCACTTTGATATTTAGGGCCCGTTTAAAATTCTTAGTATGTTTGGTTATAGATATTTTGTGACTTTTATCGATGATCATTCGCGTATGACTTGGTTGTATTTTTTGTGTAATAGCTCTGAACTTCTACCTTTAAAGTATTCGTAACTGAGATTACTAATCAATTTGGTGTTCCAGTAAAGATTCTTCGTTCATATAATATTAAAGAGTATATTAGCACGGAGTTTACCGCATTTTGTCAGAACCAGGGTATACTGCATCGAACTTCATGTTCTTGTACTCCTCAACAAAATGGGATTGCTGAGCAAAAGAACGGACATTTGTTTGAGATAGCTCATTCTCTTGTTTTCCATATGCATGTTCCTAAACGATTGTGGAATTTTGCAGTCATACCTGCTTGTTTTTATATCAATAGCATGCCTTTTCTAGTCATAAACAACTAGTCCCCTTTCTCTATTTTGTTTCCACAGGGCAATCATTTTCCTATTTCTCCTAAAGTGTTTGGTTGTCTATACTATCCCCACGTTCTAGGTCTTCATATTGACAAACTTGATCTTAGAGCTACCCGTATGGTGTTTGTAGGTTATTCTTGATCCCAAAAAGGATATGTATGATTTGACCTAGCAACATCCAAAGTTTGTACTTCATGTGATGTAACCTTCTTAGAAGATCAAGCCCATTTTCCACCAATTAATAAGGACCCCACTTCTACTATTCATATTCCACACTTACCTTACTCAGAGCTTGATTCATCTGTTCAACCTATGCTCCCTACTAATCAACCTGTAGTCCCTTGTCTACAGGTATACCACCGTCGTAACAAAGTTGTCCCGCCACCTCCTACCAATGATTCTTCTAACGATTCTTCTGCAGGTACTTCAATACAGTTCATTGTTTATGATTTTCCACCACCGCTGCCTTCCGAAGATCTCTCTTGTCCTATTGCCTTACGCAAGGATAAGTGTTCTAATACTACTGCTCATCCGATTTCTAAGTTTGTTTCCTATCATAAACTGACCACATTTGCTCATCAGTTTGTTTCTTCCCTGTCTACCATCACTCTTCTTTCCTCTGTTCAGGAAGCACTTCAGCACTCAGGTTGGTATGTAGCTATGTTTGAGAAGATTGCTGCATTGTGCTCTAGTCAGACTTGAAAATTGGTACCTCCAAGTTCAGATAAGAAGGTTGTTGGCTGTAGATATGTTTTTACTGTCAAGAAAAATCCAGATAGAACGACTGACCGTCTCAAAGTTCGATTGGTGGCCAAAAGATTTACTCAGAAGTATATTTTGGATTAAGTCGCGACTTTTTCGCAAGTTGCCAAATTAACATCGGTTTGTGTTCTTATATTTTTGGCTGTTTCGAATGCATGACCTCTCCATTGGCTTGATGTGAAGAATGCATTTCTTAATGGTGATCTTTCATGGACGATTTATATACAGCCGCCTTCTAGTTTTGAGCGACCGAGAGAGTTTATAGTTTGTCTTCTATACAAATCATTATATGGTCTAGAACGGTCACCGCGTGCCTGGTTTGAAAAATCTAGTATGATTTTACGACATATTGACTTCAAACGCAGTCACGCCGACATGTCTCTTTTTACACATAATCGTCCTCAAGACAGGGTAATTGTGTTGGTGTATGTTGATATTATCACTGGAGATGATTCTGATGCTATTTACAAGATGAAAGAACATTTAGCTTCACTTCCATACCAAGGACCTTGGGCCGCTTAGATATTTTCTTGGAATTGAAATATCACGGAATTCTGGTAGATTACAGCTCTCTCAGCACAGATATGCACTTGATTTTCTATCTGAGACAGGATTTCTGGGATGTAAACCAGTAAACACTCATATGTATTCTTCGATCAAGCTATCTCGATTACGCTCTCCTTCGGATTCTCCACTACCTGACCCAGGCCGATATCGACATTTAGTTGAGAAACTTATTTATCTTACCGTCACTCGTCCTGACATTACCTTCGCCGTTAGCACTGTGAGTCAATATATACAGAATCTTTTGCCCTCTCATCTTACGGCAGTTGAGTATATTTTCAGATAAATCAAAGGTTCTCCAGGACAGGGTTTTCTTTACAAAACATCATTTATATTGTCGTTCACGGCCTTTGCGGATGCTGAATTTATTGGATCCGTTGATGATCGTCATTCCACGAATGGCTATTGTGTCTTCTTGGGAGAAAGTTTGGTTACATGGAAAACTAAGCAAAATGTAATTGCTTGTTTTCCTGCAAAGGTTAAGTATAGATCTATGGCGCATACGGTTGCTGAGTTGGTATGGCTTCCCTCCCTTTTGAGGGATCTTGGAGTTCCTTCTTCTCTTCCGACTACACTCTTCTGTGATAACAAGGCCGCAATTCACATTCCGAGAATCCAGTTTTTCATGAACAAACATATCGAGATAAATTGTCACTTCATTCGTGAAAAATGACAGATAAAGTAGTTACACTCCAGCATGTTTCATCTGCAACTCAACTAGCAGATATTCTTACCAAAACACTTTCTCGACCGGTTTTCACTCGTCTTCTGTCCAAGCTCCAGCTTGCGCGGAGTGTTCTGAATATTGTTATGGAAATATATTTAGTTATTATATTTAGTTATCAGTTTGATTAGTTATTATATGATTGTCCGAAGAGGTGATCTATAACTCCCTATATATAGTTGGATGGACTATTACTTTTCTCTCAGGCCAATAAAGTATTTTCCTCTTAATTATTTTCAACAAGAACAATGCATTTTAATATAATGTTGGTGAAGTCAAATCTTATAAATATTCATCGACGAAAGCAGAATTTTTTTTTGAATGATAGGTTGTGACCTGATGCAAGAGGGACTCCAGACCTCTTGCCACACGGCAAAAGGCTTTAACACTATATTACTTGGCATCAAGAAGCTTTATTACCATACTATATCAGCACTCCCTATTCCAGACAACTTGAAAATGTCAACAGTCAAATAACTTTCATCCACAAACAAATCCATAAATAACTGTCAATTCAAAATTACATGTATGGTGGTTCTTACTGCCCCCCTTACAAAGAGAAAGGCCTAAGAGAAAATAAAATTGACTCTTGATGATAGAATAGATAGAGCATGGTAGTATGCAAACGGTTGACTTTAACTATATGATAAATTGATAGTGTTCAAATTCCTGAAGAAGAATATTTACCAAAAGAGCCTGATTCTCTGGATTGATATTTTCCAGAAATACTCTTCTATGAAGCCTCCGCTGTTCTATGAGAGGATTTTTTGCTAAAACCTTTCTCATATATGCGACAATGTTCTGCCCAGGAAAAAGAGAAGAAATCATGGAATATAAATCAAGACAATCTGGATCAAGTAAAATCAATTTGACCATTAAAAAAATCCGAACATTAATTTTATTGACATCCAAGTGGCTGACGGCAAGATGGGTCTTAATACGCCAATGAGTCTTCTGGGTAAGATTTCTCACAACATTAACTATGAACTTATGATTAGGAATATGGACTGCTTCACGGTCCTCACCCCTTATAATAGTTGGAGACCACCAACCAACATGCTGCAAGAAAGAGAATAAAATTGGAGTTCGTGCAGAAATTTTCTCAACAAACAAATGAAGGAAATTCTGTTAAAAGCTTCAAATATGCTCAGATTTTCTATTCGCCGAAAAATAGCATGCAGCATTCAAGTAGGGAATGGCCTAAGGGAAAATTGTACCAGAAAGGCTTATAATGAGAAGAACAAAGCATATAACTGCAAAAAAGACTAACCTCAACTATACCAGAGACATCATAGCCCTCAATTTTAGCTTGAATCCGTTCATTCGGAACAAATGGGCGGGTGGCATGAATCATAATACTTGATAAAAAGTTTGTGAATATCTGCACAAAATCATTTAAAGATTATTTATGTAGTGACAATCACAATCATCAATTTACTGATTGTTAATATTTGGAAATTTAACATCAACATCATTATAAACTTTTCCTGTAAGAGCTGGTCAACCTTATGAAGATCAAGCCTCTATGAGTCAACCTTCTAATTAGGTGAAAAATTTTTATGGGCCAGAAGGCCTTGTCATAAATCCCAGGAGGCCTGCTCACATCTAAGGAAACCTGCTTCCAAGAGTTCGCATGCAATGCGCTATAAAGCGGTTGACCGCCTAAGTGGAAGTGGTCCCAAACCACTCCGCTTTAACCCTAAGCGGTTGCATTAAACGGTCTAGACATTTTAAGCTCTTAAATAGGCTCTCCCGTCAAAGTGGGTGCTTAAATGGGTTATAATATATGCTTCATGCGTTAAGATTAAAGTTTTCTTCTAATAATACCTGACCCGAAACCCTTTTTACAATACAATACACGTCTCGATCTATTTTCAAATTATACGAACGAAGAAATCTTAAAGTATTCTCGTTGGCGCTTTCCTCTCGTCGCTCTACTCTCAAGTCTCTAAAGAATCGCCGGCAAATTTCGTCCAAATCATTTTATGTTAAATTCTCATGTCTTTCTTCAATCTCCTTTTCAATTTTATTTCACAATTTATGTAATTTGCAAGTTGAAAGTGTAAGTTAGAAATTTATGATTTATCAATATATTTCATCTAATGTCATGTATTATAACTTTTTGATCATATGCATTCCATTTAATGTAAAGTTGCTATATAAATTTAGTATTTTTTCTAATTACATTGCTTTTAGAATTTTTCAATGATTTTTGTTATTTTATCATTTTGTGTGTGTGTGTGTGTGTAATATAATTTTACTAAAGTTAAAAAAACGCCTAGGCGGCTATACGCTAGGTGGTGCCCTAACCGCTCAGCTCCGTCTAACGCTTTTTACAACCTTGTTCGCAGGTAGACAAACTTGCTTTAACGGTCGTGCTATTTAATGTCCAGCCAAAACCTTGCACTAACACCATATATCGATAGAATACCTCTCAATATATGTAAGTGGGATATATTCAAGATTACGGGACTGCTCCCCTTCACTCATGCTACAAGTTACAGACAATACATTATTGATGGATGATATGTAATTATTTCATCACTTCCGAATTTTGAATAGGTCTAGAAGAAAGGAAAAAAATATGATAATTTGCTATGAGAAAATGCGACCATTAAGTGTTGGTACCTCACGACCAGCAAGGGTCAGCAGCACCGTTCCTAGACCTCCAGCGGTGACCCATTTGTGGGTCGAAAACCCTAACAACTCCATGAATAAAGAAAACGCAGCAACCCATACAGCTGTATAAACAGCTTTACCAGCAAATTGGAAGCCCATCTGCATACAAAGAGAATAAAAATAAATAATAACAATCTCGTTAAGAAATGGTTAGTTGACGAAATTGAGGTACTGGATTTATCATCAGGAAAAAAATAAAGCAAGGACCTAATCCAAGATATCCTTGTGAGCCAGCATATAGCTAATGTAAAGAGGTAACAACTTTATTCTAAATTATGATTAAGCATATGATTGTAGGAAAGTATTTGTCTCATCCAAACGTTCAACATCTAATCTCCACCACATGATAGATGCCCTAATTTTCTTATGAGAAGATTTGTGTATCCTCCGTTCACCTCCATAACAGCAAGATTCTTGTATGTTTACTTTCTAAACTGTACAGATCTCAAATCATGTCTGCCCTAAATATTAAGCAAGACCCGGTATAAATCTAGCCTCATCTCCATTGAATCAAATATCGGTCATATCGGCAAATATATTGACCGATATATCATATCGGGACCCTCACGATACGATAAAACCGATAAATTTTCACCGATATTGCGATATCGGACGATATATCGTCCCTATATGACATAGGAGACACATAGCCGATACGATTCCGATATCCGCCGATATCCGATATTTAAAACCTTGCTCCTCTCTTATATCTCGCCATCACTCTGTAGTGAGTATTCTATGGTCAACCTCCTTGCCATGGAAGCAAACTATTTTCTAGAGACAATCATTCAAATGTTTTCTCAATTAAATCTTTCTGAAAGTTACATTCTACTTGTTATGTTTTATTCCTAGGCTCCTAGAAACTAGATAGTATGCACAAGCTACTATATCTCAAAATTAGGCACCAAATTTCTCCTACGGTTGTTGGGAAACTTTGTTTGTCTTTAAAATTTTCTTCAATAAGTTAGTCAGCCATACTAACCATTCATCCCCCAAACATTGTAGCCAAGAGTTCAAAAATCACCATGCCTTAAAGCTATTCCCGTTTCATTTTGGAACCATAATCCCAAGTTTCTGTAATAACCAAACTATCTAAAGCTTGCATGGTTCATTTGACTTTATCAAGAAATCTCACATATGATTCCTAACAGTTTATGGAAACAACTCTTCTACCTTGCTTTACATTCTCCTACTCCTAAAATCCTATACCTTCTCTATAATATGTTCACTTTGTTGGGCTTGGTCTCGACTTCTTCTCTCCCACATATTGTCAAGCTAGTAAATATCCTTCCCTGTATAAGTAATCTCTTATTAGTTATCATAAGCAAATGCGAACATTTAATCTTGACCACTTCTATGCTTACTATTAAACTACATCCTCGAAGCCTGTGCTGTTCATATCTTAGAAATAAGTTGTTATGTTTTTTTTTGCTAATACCTCTTATATTTTAAATTATCGTTTGCCATTCTTCATTCCATCAACAACTTTCTTTTAAGTAAAATCCCCTTATGATCCTCTTATTAGAATATTTGATGCGATTTTTTTCGATACAAGTAAACCATGACTTCGCTTAATATTATTCTATTCGTCTATATTATTTTTTCCAGCTAATATCATTTTATCCTTTCTAACTAAAGGTTTTTCCTTTTAAGTTTTGTGTAGTTCTTAGATCATAATCCTTCATATTTTCTTCCTTCACTGAAGACATGTCTGACACCACCAATCACATGACCTATCACATGTCATATATTGGCTAGCAAAAACGGGAGCATAATAAGTAAAAATAGCTTGCAAAGATAACTACTTAATTAGTTTGAGAGATTATTTGGTAATTACCGATATTCCAACTTAGATCATATAATATCAAGAATTATGAATTCAGAAGAATATTTTTTGAGCAGAAGAAGAAGAAAAAGGCAATAATTTGCACTGGAAGGAAGAATTAATTAATTAATTAGGGTATTTACTACAATTCACACATCAAAATCTGCTAGAGGCTGTAGGAGATCTATTCCTAAATAAATTTTCTTACCCTAATCCATACAAATTTAGATAAATTTTTTATATAGAACTAGCTTAAGCAAACTCATTGCTAAATACTATAGAATGATCAAAGAACAAAAATTACTTTCCTCTCCTGGTAACTTATCATAAAGACATGACATTATGGCTGCACAATTGATTTAAAAATTAAGAAATAAGCAAAGAGAAGCATTGGCAATTCGCACAATCAAAAAAAATGGGCACATACATTTCATGAATCATTCGAGCTATTCTTCTCCATAAAGATTTTTTGTGTTTGCTGAATCAAGCTGCACAGAAGAAACATAACCGGGTCAAGTACAACATGCCATAAAAATTGGTGTATATTATAGACTCATAAAACATTTTGGCATCAGTATTACAGCAAAGTATAATTTTTTTCTTCAAATAAACAAAGAACTCAAAATATTAATATGTAATGTACTCCAATCAAAGACTGCATGGAACCTTAGAGGATTACATAGGTAAAACATCATCAAGCATCATATAATACGAAGTTATCATTGGAAACAGGGAATAAGGCAAGAAAAATGTGACCCCAATAATATATTGTAGCGGTACTGAATCCAATAAAAATGAAAGTGGGAAGAGAGAAGCATATAGATAGAGCATACCTCATTAGACAATATGCAAAAGCCAGCACCGTTGACAATGATTGTACAAAGTTCAAAAGCCGCTGCTTAAAAACTTGGCTAGCTGCAGAAGGTAAAACTACAGGGTATAATGTCCTGCAAAATAAAATAAAAAAGTATCTTAATTTGACATTCCTGCATAACATGTTACTCAAAAGGTTTGCTATATATAAGAGAGGGATAACCAAGATCGGCAAAAAACCTGCAGACGAGTGTTGCTTCAGTCCGAAGCAGCAAGGGTTGAAGGTATGAGGTAATAATATAGTATGTTTTACTCTTCTTCCTGTTATTGTCATTCCGCTGTGACATTATAAATAGACTATGTTACTTATCAACGGAAACCATAAGGATCCAATTAAGGGATGGGGGCTTATGGAGGAAGTAACAAAGAAAAAGAGAGCATAAAGAGAGCATAACGCATACATGAAGAAACGAGTTTCTGTTGAAACGCATAAACGGCTCCAGACCCCATAAAGAAAATGTGATGATTTCGACTGCTCGGGCTAATTGCATCAAGAGAGGACTTTCCTTCATAATGATATAAGATTTACTCAAAAGAGGATTTTCCTTCAGGGCATTGTAAGACCTAATCATGAGAAAGACCATCCTTCATAATATTACGAGTCTTAAAATATATGGTACGATCGTATGGCATAATTTATGCCTGTGGATCTGTGCTATTATATGCTTCTTATCAGTTGCCAGGAGAGGAACTGTTCTTCTACACAGTCAGTTACATGGTGAACACTTCTGTTCAGACTGGATGCTCCCAGGGCTACAATGTCAGTACAGAAATCTCATATATCTGGAAAACTTCTACTCGTTGATAAATTGATGGCATTTCTTCCATCATTGAAAAATCAATCATCTGTAACCAGCCGTTACATGGAAAACTCGTCTCAAAACAACATTATTTCAACCCTTGATAACTCTGGACATGGGGACAATCATGAACGACATGAACCGTTTATTAAGATAGCTCGCTATGTGCCTTTGAACTGCCTCTTGTGATGAAGATGAATATCACAGTTTTGACATTAGATGCCACCAAATAATATAAAGAACCTAAAATGATCTTAGACCTACAAGGCATAGTATAATAAAGAGTCGGCGATTATCTGATCTGCACATTCCATTGCAGGTTCACAAATATACAAGTCCCATGCAAAAGTAGTGTGTGTTCAGCAAGAGATCATTAGCTAAAGCAATGAATGTTCTACTACAAGAAGTACAAATAGATTAAATTTCATGCAAATTGCTTATTATAAAATTAATAGTATCCTGATAAAGATGTCAACATGAATGCGCATGCTTACACATCTATATATCATAAGAATGACATAAATGGAAAAACAATTACCTAGACAATGCCAAGCTGGTATTTTTCAAAAGAGGCATCCCATCAGAAAAGCTTGGTATGCTGAAACATCGACACACGAAATGTTTATGTCTATGCGGGAGACAATTCAACGGCCTGTATATCCTGTCTGTTACATGAAGGCTCCAAACATCCCATCTCCGCATATAAGATAAGCATTTCTCATAAAATCACCATATGTCTAAAAGGAACACCATAGACACTTGAGAGCATAACCGCCGAGGCAGGAGCGGTTGTAGACCACTCCAGTTTTGGGATAGGAGTTGGATTTAGCAGTTAAAGCGCCTGGCCCAAACTTTAAACAAAACAGCGGACCTAGGCAGGAACTGCCTGGTATCTAGACGTTTTACACCTTTTTAATTTCCAAATTGGATGTTTAATATACTATCCAAGTAATGTTATACAGAATACATTGCTTTTTATACTGTTACATGCATATTCATTACATTTTTAAATAATATTATTCACATAATTTACGTTTTATTGGAATATTAGAGAATTACTTATTAGAATAGTTTTCGCATCCTTCCTTTTGGAAGTAGTTACTTAGAGAAAGTTAAAACTGTCTATTCGGCGCCTAGTTGCTTAGGCGGTAGTTGGTACTCCTGCCCGACACTACCTACCGCTTTTAAAATCCTTGGAAAGAACAGATTTAAAGCAAACTAATATGATTGATTTATAAAAATCCAAATGTCAGTATGATGGAGCTTCGGATCTCCTTCAGATGCTGTCCTCCGTCGATCCTGCGATGGCTGTCTTGGACGGCTGTGATTTGGTTTTAGAGTTGTTGAGTGTGGATCTCAATGCGTTGGTGTTGGACACCGAGCTACCTGCAAGGAAATCCCGGGGTAGATGACCACCGTAGGACCCTCCGACGATCAAGTTAGAACCGAGGAATAGGTGCAAAGTGGTGGCGTATTGAGATAATTCGAGATCCCTGAGTCGTCTGAGAGAAGGGTTTATATAGGGATCGCGTGGAACGAGCGGGCGCGAGATCACCTCCGTTAGTTATGTCCCCGCGTTATTCTCGCCTTGATTGGAGAGATGCGCACATTAATGGAGGGATGTGCTAGCGTGCGGCGCGGATCGTGAGAAGGCGGATATCTCGCCCTGGCGATAAACACGGAGCCGTTGCGGGGCGCATGGGATATGCGCTCCCGGTAGATCGAGGGAGGCCGAGGGAGCTCGGCACGTCGGAGGCCCGGAGATGAGCTTGGAGGCCGAGGAAGCTCGGCACTTCGGAGGCTCGGAGACGAGCCTGGAGCCCGGTGAAGCTCTGTACGTCGGATGCTCGGAGACAAGCAAGGAGACCGAAGAAGCTCGGCACGTCAGATGCTCGGAGACAAGCAAGGAGACTGAGATAGATCGGAGGCGAGCTGTTGGTAGATTACCAGGTGAAGGCGGAATGCATTCAGGGAGGTCTCCTGGAAAGTCGGACATGTTCCCCTAGACGAAGTCCCGAGGAATCCTCACAATGCAACTCGTTTATCCCACCTTCGTAGCCTTTGGGACACATCATCCGCCACGTGTCGTAATCCGAGGAGACACTACTTGTAAGCATCATCATTAGCCCCTACTTTTGTTCCGACCTATCCAAGGGTCGGATCGAGAGTGGTCTGCTCGGTCTTTCTTCTGCTCAATTTGGCGCCAAGGAATCGTAACGCGGATCGCCTGGGAACGGCACGGCGTTTGGAGGTCACGTCATTTCGATCTTTTGGGCCCACATGTCGCCTCATCGCGCGCCTGAATCTTCATGCGTATCCCCGATGGCGTCAGCAGATCAAATAAAATGATCGTTCTTTAAAGAGGGGACACCGTTTCAGTCGGTCGTCTATTGGGATACGGGCCGCGTGTCGGGCATCAGTCGGCGGACGCGACAGGCTGTCGCTTGTCATCTGCAACCGAAGGGACGTCCCTAATGGCCGATCGACACGTGGAGCTCTGAAAGCTGGCAGGCGCGACATTTCATTTTGGCGAGAGTCGATCTGGGCCGTCGGATACTTTCTTTGCTGTGTATAAATAGGGGGGACCCTTCTAAAGCCAACACTTCCGCCATAATTTGCTTTCGTTGTCGAAGATTACTCGGCACTCCTTCCTTTTAGATCGGATCATCTGTGATTTTTCCTTAGCGAGGGCGTTGGATCCATCTTTTCTTAGGGCAGGAACCTACCCCATACGGTCGAGCCGAACAGGAGTATGCTCGGTGGCCTCTTGGTGAGGGCTTTAGATCCTTAGCGTTGATGGGTAGAAAGCTACCCGCTAGAGACGGACCGGGCAGGAAGCTGCTTGGTGGCCTCGCAACGAGAGCTTTAGATCCTTAACGTTGTTGGGTGGGAAGCTACCTGCTAGGAATGGATCGGGCAGGAAGCTGCTCGGTGGCCTTGCAATGAGGGCTTTAGGTCCTTAGCGTTGTTGGGTAGGAAGCTACCTGCTATGGATGGACCGGGTAGGGAAGCCGCTCGGTGGCCTCGTTAAGAGGGCTTTAGATCCTTAGCGTTGTTGGGTAGGAAGCTATCCGCTAGGGATGGACAGGGCAGGAAGCTGCTCGGTGGCCTTGCAATGAGGACTTTAGGTCCTTAGCATTGTTGGGTAAGAAGCTACCTGCTATGGATGGACCAGACAGGAAAGCTGCTCAGTGGCCTCGTTAAGAGGGTTTTAGAGCCTTAGCGTAGATAGAAAGGAAACTACCCGCTAGGGATGGAACGGGCAGGGAAGCTGCTCGGTGGCCTCGTTAAGAGAGCTTTAGATTCTTAGCGTTGTTGGGTAAGAAGCTACCCGCTATGGATGGACCGGACAGGGAAGCTGCTCGGTGGCCTCGTTAAGAGGGATTTAGATCCTTAGCATTGATGGGTAGGAAGCTACCCGCTAGGGATGGACCGGGAAGGAAAGCTGCTCAGTGGCATTGTTAAGAGGGCTTCAGATTCTTAGCGTTGTTGGACAGGAAGCTACCCGCTAGGGATGGACCGGGCAGGGAAGCTGCTCGGTGGCCTCGCAACGAGGGCTTCAGATCTTTAGCGTGGTTGGGTAGGAAACTACCCGCTACGGGTGGACCGGGCAGGGAGGCTGCTCAGTGGCCTCGTTAAGAGGACTTCAGATCCTTAGCGTGGTTGGGTAGGAAACTACCCGCTAAGGGTGGACTGGGTAGGGAGGCAGCTCGGTGGCCTCGTTAAGAGGGCTTTAGGTCCTTAGCGTTATTGGATATGAAACTATCCGCTAGGGATGGACCGGGTAGGAAAGCTGCTCAGTGGCCTCGTTAAGAGGGCTTCAGATCCTTAACGTAGATGGTTAGGAAGCTACCCACTAGGGATGGACCGGGCAGGAAGCTGTTCGCTGGCCTCGTAATGAGGGCTTCAGATTCTTAACGTAGATGGGTAGGAAGCTACCCGCTAGGGATGGACTGGGCAGGAAGCTGCTCGGTGGCCCTCGCAATGAGGGCTTGAGATCCTTAGCGTAGATGGGTAGGAAGCTATCCGCTAGGGATGGACCGGGCAGGAAGCTGCTCGGTGGCCTCACAATAAGGGCTTGAGATCCTTAGCGTAGATGGGTAGGAAGCTACCCGCTAGGGATGGACCGGGCAAGAAGCTGTTTGGTGGCCTCGCAATGAGGGCTTGAGATCCTTAGCGTAGATGGGTAGGAAGCTACCCACTAAGGATGGTCCGGGCAGGAAGCTTCTCGGTGGCCTCGCAATGAGGGCTTCAGATCCTTAGCGTAGATGGGTAGGAAACTACCCGTCAGGGATGGACCGGACAGGGAAGCAGCTCGGTGACCTTGTTAAGGAGGCTTTAGATTCTTAGCATAGATGGATAGGAAACTACCTGCTAAGGGTGGACCGGGCAGAGAAGCTGCTCTGTGGCTTCGTCAAGAGGGCTTCAGATTCTTAGCGTAGATGGATAAGAAGCTACCCTCTAGGGATGGACCGGGCAGGGAGCTGCTTGATGGTCTTGCAATGAGGGCATTAGATCCTTAGCGTAGATGGGTAGGAATCTACCCGCTAGAGATGGACCGGGCAGGAAGCTACCCGCTGCGGATGTGCCGAGCAGGAAGCTACCCGGCGACCTTGCGAGAAGGGCTTTCGAGTTTCCCCTAAGCCCTCGCTGGATGTCGTTCAAACTTCCGCGGGCCGCATTTGCGGGAGTGAGGGCGTCGTTCAACCTTCCGTGGGCCGCATGGCCACCCTTGAAGACAGGCATGGCCAACACATGACCGTTCCGTATCGGGAAATTGAGACGCCCCGCGATTCGCGTCTCTACGCGAGTAAACTTTTGGTCGTTGGAAGATTTTGTTGAGGCTATAAATAGCAAAAGTATGTTGGCTTCTTTCTAGCCTTGTGTTTCTGAAGATGGCCGGGCGTCTGTGTGTGCTCATCAGGGAGATCATTTCTCGTGATGATGTGTATCTTTATAGTCTCGATCGCTCCGAATAGATGTACAAGGCGATGAAAGACCGCGTGGAGGGCCACTTTGGACACCTTCTTCCCCAGCGATCTCCTCTCCTCCAACCGCTCATTTACGCAATCTGGAGGATGTCCCCGGGTCTGCACAATGCCCTGTCTCCACAGCTGAGGGGCGAAACGATTGAAAAGTTGCACTCGCTCTACCAGCTCGGCCTGATCTCATAGAGCAGGCGGGAGCGATCGGTGGGTCTTCTTCTGGAGTGTTTCCAGAATAGGCAGATAATTGCTTCTTGCCTGTCAGATTAGGCCCCCGATGCTTCCGTGGCATCTAGGGTCCATGGGCACTGTCAGAGAGAGCGAGCGAAGGGAGCGGGCGAAGGAAGCAGGAGATCTACTCAGAATACCATCAACAGTGCTTTCTTGATCCCCGTCCCCTCTATTGTAATTATTGTAAGGCTGGGGAGCCTATAATACCCTTTTATCAATAAAGTTTGTTTTTGGCACTAGGCTGTTGTCTTCTTTTTCTCTTCTCATACAATTTTTAAACTTTAACTAAATGCCAACAGGAACAACTTTATTTATTTCAGAAATAGGGTACAAATACATTTTTTTAATTTGTACAACTTGAGCTTTTCAGCATTGTAAGGCCGGGGAAAATCATAGCCCCGAGCGTTCTTAAGTCCGAAGGGCATCATCTTGTAGCAGTATACCCTCCGGTCAGTGGTAAAGGCCGCCAGTTTTTCGTCGTCCGGGTTCATCCTGATCTGATTGTAACCCGAGAAGGCGTCCATGAAGCTCAATAGTTCATGGCCTGCCGAGCTGTCTACAAGCTGGTCTATCCGAGAGATGGGCTAGTTATCTTTGGGGCAGGCCTTGTTTAAGTCCGTGAAATCGACGCACATGCGCCATTTCCCGTTCGCCTTCTTGACCATGACTACATTTGCAAGCTTACCAGAGTAGTCCAGATTACTGATAAAGTTAGCGGCGAGCAGTCGATCCACTTCGTCTTCTATCGCCTTTTGCTTAGCCGACGCAAAACTTCTTTTCTTTTGTCGGACGGGCTTTGCTTTCGGATCGACGATGACGTTTGTTACCCTTTAGCAGACTGCCTTGGTTATCCGTTCATCTTGGAAGGCCTTACGCTTCACTGGTTCAACTGCCCTGCCGAGGCCATTTTGAGTCCCTTTTGCAGACGGACGGGATCTCCGTTCCGCTCGAAAGGTCCTTCGCTTCACTCACTTGATCCGGACGAGGGCAAAGACAGTTTGTTTACCCATTTGGGGACTTGACTTGACTTGGCGAGGTGAACTCACTCTTTCGTGCTTGCCTACTGGGAAATCACTCACTTGCCTAGCAGCCCGAGGTCCGGACTAGCAGCCAAGACTCTTTGTCCCCTTTTTGCAGCTTGACTTGACCACTCGTTCAACTGTCCTTCTCCGTTCAGCTCGGAAGGCCTTACGCTTCACTCGAGCAGCAGGGCAACAAAGAAGACCGAGGTTTTGTTTACCCCTTTTGCACTTGACTTAACGCCGTTCCACTCGTTCAACTGTCCTTCTCCGTTCAGCTCGGGACCCTCGCTTCACTCGTTAACTGTTCCGCTCGTCAGGAGATTAGCTCCTTCCTTCGCTTCACTGGTAGCAGCTAAGACAGTTTGTTTACCTTTTAGGGTAATATATTCAATACAGACTTTCATTGGTCCCATTGAAACAGCAAAACTAGACTTCACTGCTCAATTGCATCATATAGTGATCATCGAAAGTCAAAGCCTAGTGGGAAATCACTCACTTGTTCAACAGGGTAAGAGAGTTGGTTAGCAACAAAGACTGATTAGTCCCTACTTTTGCCCTTGACTAGCAACACTTGATTAGCAACACGAGGTTAGCAACAATTTTGAGTCCCTTTTGCACTTGACTTAACGAGGTCGGGACCACTAGTTGAACTGCAGGAAGACTTACTTGGTTTAATCGTTCGCTTTCTTGGCTTAACTCTTCTTTTCTTGAATTATTTATCTTACCAGTGGAATTTATGTTGAAAAATAGTGTTTTAGCCAAGGTTAAGCCCCTTGTTAGCTCAAGTCAGCCAACCAACCCACTAGCACAAGACTGAGGCTAGAAGAGCAGAGTGAGCACAGAGAATGTAGTAAAGAGAACTTCTCTGACTCAAGAGAGAATCTTTCTACAACTGATGAGGATGCCCCTCAATGTCAGATAGAGGAATTGCTTCTAGTAAGGTCTTATAATATAAGATAATAAGAAGACCTCCACGATCTACTAAAAGGTCGTCGATGGACGATTTAGCAATTTGACTTCCCTGCTCTGGTTCAAAACTAGCTAGGCATCTTCCTCAGGACCGAGTCACTTTCACTCACCGTCTCGTTACCACGCTAGCTTGAATAGCCAGGCATTTACCTTGGAATGGTGGACTGAACACCAAACCTTCATTACATTACAAACCCTGTTTGCTTTCGCTTAGCCTTATCTTATAAGCCTTGCTAGGATAATTCATAAAACCTTGCTTATCCTTCTGATGAGCAACTAACTAAGTCCTCTTACGAGCAGGTAACCTACTTTCTAAACCATACCCCACTAGACTTTCTTCTGAGCCAGCTTTTCAATCTTGGTTTTCGTATCATCTCATTGGACTTATTTCAAACAAACTCGTTACACTCGCACCTGATTACACGGGAACGAAGAAAAGGGAGCACGACTCAAAAAACCTCGCTTCTGTGTTGCCTTGCTGCTAACAACCTTTAACTACGCTTGCGTATTTAGCAGCCTAAGTAATAACTCATTGCGCTGCTTTCCAATTCTCGTCGTATGAGCAGCCAAGCAAGAGAGCAACAGGAAGAACTAAAAACAGAACAGCCAACAAGCAAGAAACAAGTAGCTCTTAAGCCAGACTTGAACCGGAACCGGAGGCGGAGCTCTTAAGCCGGAGTTGTTATTCTCTTTCTTTATAGATCGGTCGTGCTACCCGAGCAAGAAAACGGATGTGCTACCGCACCATGAAAACTAATATCGCGCTAGGCGCTCAGTCGTTGCTTGGTCGCTGCACTCTATCGTTCTTCCTACTGGGAAATCACTCACTTGCCTTTCTATTGACTTAGTGGCATTGATTACTTGCTCCCTTCCCCTACTCTACGGACACCCCTTTGGAGTACGGGAGTGTCCTCGGATGGGAAGGACCTAAGAAAAACCTCAAGCCCGTATAGTGGTTTCTTTTAGTAAGTTGTATAGGTCAGCAGGAACTCATAAGGCTCCCCGGGCTCACCGGACAGGGGAGATGTTTTACTACTTCCGGACGCAAAACCGTCGCTTCAGCTCCCGTCAGAGACGACTCTTCTCCCTTTAGGTAGTTGAAAACCTAGTTTATTCAACGAGATCGTTCCACTCGTGGTTTGTCCAGGAGGAGCCGCTCGCTCCACTCAATTGCTCTCAGTTGGTTTATGCCAACCCAAAAGGACTCGAACAAGGTAATAATACTCAGAGCAGCTTTGATAGTCTTTCTCTTTAGTCCCAACTTCCCATTCCACTGGTTCATTAGCAACCCGAACTCCGACCCCAACGATGCTATATTCGAAAACTCAAAAGGGCAACAACCACTTTTTCGACAACTCGAACCTTCATTGCGCCCTCAAGCGGCGGGGCCCTGAATCGCTTCGCTCACTGGCTTGACTCGAACTTAAAACCCTTGACATGACGATTTCAGAAAGTCAAAACCGCAACGATGCGATATCGGAAACTCGAGGACCTATTTTCAACAAAAACGAGAACTCAAAACACCTATTTTATAACTCCCTCGGTAAAAAAGGGTCAGAAACTGCATTCGATTTTGGGCTCCACTACTTTTCCCTCATAGTACCGAAGGGTTGATAAAGTGTATCCTAATCTATCAAGTATATAGATGATCGAAAGTAAAAATGGTATGCCGAGTTAGACTTTGGTAGCAAGCCATACATTTTGACGTCCTGGGGGGAGGCGGTCATGTGTTCCTTACCCTTACGAGCAGCCAAAGCCGGGGGGAGTGTCATGCGGCACAATAACGGACCCTAAGGGCAGTTGTCTATGGTGTCCGAATAGAAGAAAAGCCCGCGAACGCCGGGGAATGTTTCACCGAAGTAGTATAAATCCCCGTAGTAGGTCTACCATAAGTTACTTAGGATGGCTAATAGGGCTTCCAAAAGGCAACAACTCCTGCAGCATGCTTAGGACAGGTTTGTGCACAGCCAGTTTGGGCTCTCTCACTGTCCTGCAACCGACGTTGGCTCCACACTGTGCTAAAAAGCAGGCTGCTTATCATTCGTGGCTTGTGGGACCACTCTCTTGTTCAACTCCGAGGTCCGGACAAGAGATGTTTTCCCAACTTTTGCAGACGCTCCGCTAGGGTCGTTCAAAGGCAACAGATCGTTCAACTCATGGTCCGTCCAGTAGGGGATCACTCGCTTCACTTGTTTCCGTTCCGTCAGAGACTCCTAAGTAGTCGAGTTGCTTGTTCCAGTTTTCCGTCTCGCACGTGCGTATATGCCGTTCGTGATGGCCAACTAGGCCATCACTCACTCTTGGAGCCCTGAAGGCTCCAAGCCGTGTAGCTAATCGGTACACAGGTAACAATACAATTAAGAACCAATGACTCAAAAAGGAAATAAGAGACACATGGACGGGCCCTCCGTTGACACATCCCCGTCCCCCAGTCTTATTACTTTTGACTGACTGGGCCTACCTTGAATATATGCAGTTTTATGCAAAGCTAGGCTACAACTTATCCCCCAACTTAAGAAAACTACAACATTGATAGAGATCTTATTAGTAGCTTAGTAAAAAACCATCCGTAGACACAGACTCCGCGAGTACAAGACAGACAACGATAGACGCCAGGTATAGTGCTAGTGCAGCTTTTCTCTCTCCGGATTTCAATGATAATGGATCAAAATCTTTCACCGGATAGAATTCTTTCACCACTCGGTTCACCACAGTCACAGGGTCTGTAAACTTGTGGGTGTCCACAGCACACCTTATGTATAAATGTATCTTTCCAGAAGGAAACAATTTCTTTAAGGTTATCCGCCCAAAGAACTTCAGGGCTTCGGACTAATGGATCGGTCGCATAAGACCACCATACAGAAAACCCTAATGTTAAGCAAACGCATATTACAAATCTAGTATCTCTCCAATAGGAGTATCTAATCGCACCCTCCAATCACAAATCTTTGATGCACGACTCTTTTTCTAGTTTTTCTAGACTGAGAATACCGGCAAGACCGACTTTGAGAGGCTGCTCACGCAACCATAGTGCTCTCATCCTTCCTTCTGCTATGGGGGGTAGTAGCTCCCTAGCAGTGTGTGGTTTCCAAGGCTTATTAAAGGTATGCAAAATTCCCCAACCCCAAATGAAACCCTTCCGATATAATAATCTACCCCCTAATTGTAATTGAGTTCGTACCGACCACAATTGATCCCGGTATTCCTCCTTATGAATGACCTTCATCATTTTCCAGCGATCATACCCATACCAGTAAGTCAACCGATAGGAGGAAGGGAGAGGTACTATTCTAACCCTAACGTTTTTATCTTTATCTCTAAAGTGAGGCTTAGCCAATGTCAATATATTAAATAGATTCATCATGATATAATTATGTCTCCCTCGTTGTTGATACGAATTGATGACCCACCTAAGAATGGAATAGGAGCTCCTCCTCTAACTGTGCGTTCTATGACAGGAGGATGTAAATTGAATTGCTTGAAAATCTTGTGAAAAGAAGATATTGTAGAATATGAGATATCATTATTCATAATTGGAACAACGAAGAAATGCTGATATCGCAGATATTTCAGTTGAGGGTACCTTGCTTCAAATTCCCGATCGAGATCATCGAGAAAGACATTCAAGAAAATGTCAGATATTCCATCGAGAGGAGGAACTCCAGTCTTTAACGAGAGGTCCATTCCATTTTCATCAATAATCGATAAGTTGACAAAATCAGCGATTAACTTGGCTAAAAACTTATCATTATTACAAATAAATGTCATCTTCTCTAAAAGGTGGGACCTGGGGATCAACAGTTTGGACTGAAAGCTATTTATTACAATGAAAGATGTATAATTACGACACTCTTGAATTGCTTCGAAGTAGTATGTCTCATAATCATCTTCAATATTGGCATATGAGCTATAGCACGAAGGTAGAAAATAGGAAGGTTTATGAAACCTCAACTCTCGAATGAGAAGATTTTCAAGTGCTCCAATAACCACATTGTCATAGGGTGAGGATGTGATGATATCAAAAGGACGTGAGAGTGTATTCTGTGGACGATCTTGATATTTCTTAATTAAAAGAAGTGGATGAAAGCGGTAATTACCAGATAGAACTGCCTCTTTCATATCTTCCATATCATCATTCAACAATTCTTTTGTCATACACATCGCATTAAGGAAAGCTCGAATTGCTTCAAATTCATAAGGAAGATCATGAATCGAAATTTGATGATTAGCTCGACTTTCAGAAGAACTCTCAGAAGACGACCCATCAGAATAAGATCTTCTCACTAAACTGCGAACTTCAAATAAAGAATTGATAGCAGGAAATAAAGAATTGATAGCAGGGTTTCTTACTGAGTTTATGTTTCGCATTTGTATGTCGGGATTAAGGAACAGGAACAGGAACATAATTCTCATTATCATTATCATTATTCTTTTTATTTTCACCGTTGTAACTTTTTCATATCATCTATTTGTTTCAACCCCTTCTAAGAAGATACGGACCATTTGAAGTCGCGTTCCTTTATGAACGAACTATCTACTAGAGGAGACCGGCTATGGGATTTCCGGGTAGGGTAGGTCCTACCGTTGCCTTACCCTGAAACTCAACAAATGCTCCGGGGCACCCCGACTAGTAGATGCTCCCTGCTTGATTTCCGAATCTATAGAATAGACTTATATTGACGGAATCAATTATTGACTATAGAGGGACGTTTATAGCTCGAGCTAACTATTATTTCCTCTAAAGGGAGATATATATGGTATGTACCTTTTTATCCCTTTTCTTCAATGGTGGCTAAGGCAAGAAAGTATGATCGATGATCTTCTGCTAATGCTAGCATCTTTTTCATCTCTAATCTCATCTATGCTTCAGGAAAAAAAAGGTAACAACAATAAAGTTGTGAGAAAGGCTCCTCGATTTCAAAGAGAATTTCGTGGTCAAATTCATCACAAGCAATTAAGTGCATTTTTCCGCTCTTCGATTTAGCAAAGAGGCGATGGAATCCCTATGAAAGACTTAGGCCTTTCTCTGGATAAGAAGAGAATTCCTTTGATTTGATCCTATACTTGAAAGAGTTAGAAGAAGGATACGAGGTTGACGTCACAGCTCTGTTCAGATTTTCGTATCAAAATCAACCCTTTGTTGTCCAGCGTGACAGGAAGGGGATTGCCATGCTGTGAAGGAAAATAATCCGACATCGGTCTACGATCTAATCTATAACTTGAACTTGACGAGTCAATCTAATTAAGGAAGCAAAGCAAGATCTTTCTGAGACTTTCACGCAAGAACAGAGATCGAAAACTCAGGGCCCAGCTGTCTTCGCCTTATCAATGTCTAAGCCGGACAACTCGTGGCTAAGGTCCATTCTTGCATGTGAGGAGAAATAGGTAATTGGATAAAGTGAAAGACGTCGGTTTAAGATTTACAAAGTGACGTAGGCCAGATTTCTTTAATTGGGTTATACGATAGGAAAGGAGTCGAGATTTGGCTAAGTAAGGAAGAAACCACTTAGTATCCAATTTCACTAAGTGAGGTCATACTACGAAGATACGATAGCTTTCTTCAAAGACGCGGACGGAGGCTAAGTGGTCGTATAGGTAGTTTTGGCTTGACCTAGATCGTCCCTGGATTGCATTGTGCTATAGATTTTGAATAAAAGGGTCCAGAGCAGACTTACGACACTTCTTTAGCCGTCCTACCGAGAAGATTGACCGACGTTTTTAGCCGTCCGATTCAGGAGCATCAAACGGTACATTTTCTGCCATCAGTAAGCCTATTGAAATATTGGCCAGTCCGACGGCTTCACTTCCGTCGCCCGACTGAGGCAGCAAATTTCTGTGTATGCAATTAAGAAGCGGAAAGGTTATCCATATGTCAGCTCGCCACCCACTATGGGAAATTTGGTGAAGTTAATTACGTCACAGATAAGGGCGGAAAGAATCATGCGAGTTGTATAGCGAAACAAATACTTGTTTACTAATCTAGTTGACCGTAAAAGGACAAGCCAGACAACAAGAAGGAGACAAGTGATTGTACGCCAAGTGAGACTATGGAAAGTCAGCGTGGGTATTATCAAGCGGATCAAGCGCGCAAGCGGGCCAAGCAAAAAATGGAAAGCAAGCCCGTCATTGAATAGGAACCAGTGGAAGGAGCGGTAGTTAAACAGGTCGGCTAACCACGTGGAACGATCAACTTAAGTAGTCTAGTAGCCACCTTGTAATCATTATCGAGTTGAACGGCTTCTTTTTTTAAAGTTTTTCACTACTGGACCAAATGCTCTAAGCCTTTATGCTGCACTAAGGCCTTAATATTGAGAAAGTCTGTGTATCCTATTAAAGATGCATCTTGGTCCCTTCTTATCTTTCAACTATCGTAGAAGTTGACAATAAACTATGAATAGCAGTAGCCTAAGTAAGAGCAAAAATGTTCGAAAAATTCCCTCTATTGTGACTGATTCACCTAACGCCATAGCTAATATCACAGCTCCAATCATAGCAGCCAATGCTACTCTTCTAGTCTTTTGCTTAAGCTGCAACGGATCAATCAAATACCTCAGGTAAAGATTCTATATCCAACGTGTCTATTTATTACTTGGTCGTGTATTCCGGAATGGTCACATTGAAAACTATTCGACCTCATCGGGCACTCTCTTCCTAAAGTGCACTTGCTCATCAGTCGTCACACTAACGCACTACTCTATCTATGACTGAGGCCCTAGAGAGCAGCCCTACCTACTCCACTTACTCCCATCACCTCGGTTCCATTCTTAGAAACCCACATTTGAAACTGGGGGGCCCCCTCCAGTCTATTATTCCTTGCATCATAGATAATTCCCCTCCTAAATCGTTCATTAGGGTGCGCCACCCCTGAACTGTCTTTTAAATTCGACATAAACAAAAGAATCTGATTTATTGATCTCCAAATCAGCCAATATAGTAGTAAGAAGGGCCCGGCTGTTTTCATGATCGTCTTCCACTTGAACATCATCCTCCCCGAGAATGGATGAAAGAAAGTCGTGCGCATGCTCACGAATATTGTTTAGGGGAGCCTCGTTCAGTAGTTAAGGTAGGTCTTCTTCTTGTATTAGTCGATCAAAATCCTGGATTTGCTGCTTTAAGAATAGAATGTCGAGTTCCTTACTTTCCTCGGACCTGTCTTCAGTCCTTGCCGATTGAGTGTATCCAGCTACCCTCACATTAGAAAGTGCCCCGCCACGTCAGCAGTAGCAGGGATTGCATCACCTCAAAACGGGTTCGGGCACGAGGGCGATCAACTGCTTCGGGTACAGTACTCGATAGGGGTGCCAATGGCAAAAGGATAGATAGAAGGGAACCCGAAAGTAGGATGCGCGATCCATGGGAGCCTATTCAATTGAGAGAAAAGGTCCCCACTAGAATCTCCGCAGGGATTCCATCGCCTTTTGATGTGATGAGAAAATGTACTCCTATGATTCAATTACCTTTGAAGAAAAAAGACTATCTTTTATTTCTCCTTACCGACAATAACCATTGAGCTGTTCTATCTCCTATGATGAAAGGTTTCCGCGGACTGGGGAAGAAGGACTCATGGAATCATCATTCATTTTGGTTTCAGCATGAGTCGCTTTCGCAGCCAGAGAGGTTCAATCAGAAAAGAAAGAACCCGAGCCCTTCTTACTACTATATTGGCAGTGATTTGAGAAGAAACTTTCAGACAACAGAGAGTAGGAAGCCAAGCATGTGTCTCGGGTGGTTTTCTCCTTTATTGAAGATGGCTTATCAGGTTCTTGGCTAGTGCTCTCGGGGAAGGGAAAGAGTGGTTCCATGGATCTTCGGCTACTCCGGGAAGCAATAGATAGCTGTGAATGATGGATCAATAGGGACCTTATTACCTGTGGGCTTTTCGTCCTTGACACCTTCTTCTTTAGCCTTGAAAGCCCTACTTGCCTTGCCCGGCGAATGGCGATGAAAATGAGGAAAGCGTCCCGGGAAAGTACTTAGGAGATCTCAAACCTGATCTTAGTGTTCTTAGGGGAACCTGAAAAGCTAAGCGCTGCTCCTAGGGTTTGCACGTAGGTGCATCTTCCAGGCCATTCATGGCGGTTTCTGGGTGGCCCCCTGCACATGAGGCCCCTCCATCTTCCTCTGTGAAACCTCGGAAGTCATATGCTGCTGCACTCAACGTGGATCTTCATCTGCCTATTATAGTTCTTGAAGAGAAGGAGATCGCGAAAACTGTAGATGGAGAACCAGCCATCTTCTTTAAAAAGGATTGGCACACTATCAGAAGAGAGATATTCATGGCGGTTGAGCACATTTTGGATAAAGGTAACCTGCCATTTCAATGGAACGCAATGTTTATAGCCCTGATCCCGAAATATGAAAACCCAAAAAGACCAGTATAGGCCCTTTGTAACGTGGTATACAAAATGATAGCTAAGGTCCTTGTGAATCGCCTTAAGGTTGTGCTGCCAAAGTGGATATCAGAGGAGCAAGCAGCTTTTGTGGAAGGAAGAAGCATTTCGGATAATGTGATGCTAGCCTAAGAAACCTTGCACTCGAAGACCAAGAAGGGGAGGAATGATCATCTTCTTATGGTCAAGTTGGAAATGGCAAAGGCATATGATAAAATGCGTTGGGACTGCTTGGACAAAGTGCTTTACAGGTTTGGCTTTTGAAACAAATAGAGGTTAAAAATCCGAGCTTTGCGGTTTTGATAAATGGAATCCCGTCCAAGAGTCTACCCACGTCACCCACACAGTTCACAAACTCACTCCCGTCATAGACAACATAGTCAAACCTCCGTCTTACCTACACCCGGTGACAGCACCGAGTCTTTTCTTTGACGAGAACTCTACCGATGCTCTCAATGACCTAATCCAGACTATCTATAACGAAATTTCACGATATATTTTTAGACCTCGAAGTGGAACTATAACTATGTGAATGGGAAGGATCAAAAAGAGAGAATGCATCTCGGAACAAAAGAAATGAGCTTTGGTAAGTCCTCATTAAGATCTTTATTGGATTCCCTGAGAAGACAGGCATGGGTACCCACTTTCTCCTAGTTGGATAGATTCAGAATCATATGTTATATAACAACTCTTTGAATTGAGGTGAGGCATCACTTTCACTTTATCCAAGACCGGCTGGTAAAGCAACTTGTTTTGTTTGTTCCAGGTTGCGCTCCGGCAGGTGAACGATCTAATAATGCTCGCCCTTACCTTCCTTTATGGGATAGGTCTATACGTCCCATTCTATAGCACCTTGTTGATGAATCTTTTGTATCGAACGAAAGCCTACTGCGGGCACGGGACGGAAGGATTATAGAAGACTCCACTTACTGGCGGGACTTGCGAAGGGCGTGCCTGTCGATCCGGATGGCTGGCTGGTCAGGCCGAGCCAACTCTATGGCGGTGCAACTCGATGATTTGTGGTCGGGGACTTGAGTTCCTTAGCAGGGCGAGGGCAGTGCCCCTACTCCGCCTTCATTCCTTTTGCATTATGGATGACAATGCGTCTTGTCTGTGCCGGTTGTGAAGGCAAAGTAGGAGGCGCGCTAGTATTTGGTTTCAGCCATGCTGCTGAAGAAAGGCTTGCGCAAGGGCCAGGAGACGTATCTGTCTGCCTTGGTGGTACAGGAGGGTCCGAGCCATAAGGTAACAGGGGCCTTAAGGATATTCCGCAAGTGTTGCTGGAGTTTGCGTTTTACCTAAGTTGTTGCCTGCTGAACAGCCACCGAGGAGGGCGGGCGCTGTAGACCACCGAATTTTGTTTTCGCCCTTTGCTAGGCCGCTTGCCTTTGCACCTTACCGAATGGCACCAGCCGAGCTAGCCGAGCTGAGGCAGCGTTAGCTCGGAAAGCGCTAGCTTGGCTGTACGGTTTACTAGCAATTTTGAGCACCTGTTTTGTTTCAGTGGAAGCGCGACGGGAGCTTGCGGCTATGTATTGACTAATGAGCCCTGAACATAACCAAAAATAAGAACCTCTTCCCCCTATTGCTGACTTGTTTGATCGGGGTATAAAAGGCTTATGTTATCGCATTGGAATGGAACCTATAGTAATCTTTCACTTACGGACCTCTTAACTCCAGTCTTTGACTAACGAACCATGGGAAGGCTTTCTGAAGCTTTTGTTGGCGACAGAGAGACAAGAGGGAGTGCTTTTGCTACCATTTGCCGGAAGAGTGGACATCTAACCTCAGCACCGCACCTACTACTGCCCGTTGCAGCAGACTTGGACTAAGAAAGATGGGGCCTTTATGAGAATGTCTTTCATCAACCAGCGGACAGGACAAGAAGGAATCAAGGAAGGATAGATCCACTTATTGCAGAAGCGAGAAGAGCAATAGCAAGAGAGCTATTCCATTGATCTAAGAAGAAGGGAATTTCCTTTCTCTAGTAAAGTAGCCGGTCCTAGGCCCTAAAAGAAGGACAATTAACGCATTTGATGACACGACTTATTGTGGAGAAGCCTACATAGCCCGTAACCCCAAAAGTTGTGGACTCAGAAAGCGGAGAAATAGACTCGAACTGGGCCTGGGGAAGAAGAAAGAACTAATTCTGTAGTTACAGAAAAATAGGTTGTTTCATATTGACTCCTTGCTTTATAGTAATCGCGTCCGAACTACCTTACCTGATCATGTCATTACAGCAATCTCGCTCGGTTGTTAAGCAATAAAGGTATGAACAGGTCGAATCTCGTTCTATCACAAGTAAGGTAAATCATCTCCTTCTTTTCTGTGGAAAAAATCGAATGTCAATGAAAGATTATTCAAGCTAAGTTCTTCTTACTTAGATTGTTCAAAGAAAGCAGCTCTATTGCTTGCTGTCAGGGAAGCAAGGAGACCAAGTTGAAGTTGAGGTAGGTGACACGCTAGACAGGTTCTCAAGGAGCAGAGTCAGGAGATGCTGTCTCAGGGTCATCCCTTGGTGTGTTCAATGTACCATCATCGGATCGCTTTGCAAGACTTTCTAGCCCACTCGAAGTGAAGTGGGAGATTAGCAGCCAGCCCAGTGTTTATTGAGCTCCAAGTGGATGAGAGAGAGTCTTTTCTATGCTCTCTATGCTATGGTCTTCTCAATTGCCTAGTCTCGGTTCAAAGACAGTGGAAGGATCCATCCATCAGCCTTTCTATCTCCACAGCGCTGACCTGCACTTTCCACCGACCTCATGAGTCTGATTTGGCTCTCTATTGTCCACCAAGGAAACTCCAAACAACTCCACTGCGACTGACTCATCGACCCGACCCTTACTCTAGGGCTCGGTATGGAAGGCTCCGAGACTCAATCTTCTAACTTGGATTGGCATACTGGGGTCAATTCCACCCTATCCTCTTGAAGTACCCTGCTTGCTTCTTTTACGTACAGCTAAGGAAGATAGATGTTCTGTTCGGCTGGAGAAGACGTCTACCTTAACTACAAGGGCTAGACGATTACATCGCCTCCCCTCATTCAAATAATTTCCGTCCTTGGACTTTCAACAACAAGGATTGTTCCTCGATTCTTCTCTCGAAATACATGAAATAGCTTCCGCTGGAGCAAATTCAATCCTGATGTAAGCATCTTAGCCAGCCGGAAGTGCATAGCTGTAGGCCCTTTCACCAAATTTAGGATCTATTGAGAACTACGAAGAAGTGATTTCCTCATTTTCGTGGAATTCCAGAAAGAAAGTTCATCGCTTTTTCATCCTCCATCCATTTTTGGAGTTGTAGCGGTAACATGCCAATCTGGTTGGTTCGTATTCATTCCCGCCGGTCGGGATGAACATGCGTTAGTTTCCGTCTCGATGGAAAAGGGATTGTTTCAAGAGAGAAGTATTAAACAATCCGTCTTCACCAATCTTTCTTTTTAAGCAAAAATTCAGATTTCAATGACCTTTGAATTTCATTTTTGTTTTTAGCTTCTTTATTTTAAAAAACTCTGAAGATAAGAATAAATTCTTTTTGGGCTGCTTGTCTCTCCGCATTGACGAATAAACCTAAAAGTCTAATGTAACCCTCTTCCCTTCCCATTCCGTCCTTCTCTTTCACGTATTCGATCGACGACGGACGAGCTGGAATGTATATAAATCGCTTAAAGTTGGTGATAGGTATGAAAAGACAGCTGCAGGTCTTGCAGAGCCTTTATATCCGTAGCCCGACGAAGCTGTTGATTAGACCATCTACTACAAACTACTACCACTAGCTATTCAGGATTGGGCTGGGAATATATGTATACATAGTAGTCGTTGAGTAACCTATGTATTGTATCATTTTTTGGGGCAGCAGAGGTCTTTCTCGAGTCAGAAAGAATTGATGGGCGTAGTCGTAGTTGTAGCTGGTCGTTGTTACGCCTCTGCCCGCTGAGACTAGGTGAATTGCTCCCCCCTATCCGGCATTCCTCCCACCCGTTACTCAACCCTGTTCTCATCCCTACTCTCCATCCCCAGTTGATCGCTCAAGTTACAAAACAAGCTCGAGACAAATATGGGCGGGGTAGAAGGAACAAAAAGTCAAACGGAAGTTATTCATGATTTTGATGATTGATTTTTCGGTTCACTCGAATGAAATGTCTTTCATTCAGTATGATGAGGTTTAAAATGCGTTGTTCTATCCCGTTTCAATGTTCATCTACACACGTAATGGGACTTGCGGCATCCCTCGATCCCATGCTTTCTGAATGACTCGGTGAAAATGTAAATCACCTGGAGTGATTATCGAGTATCTCCCGTTTTTTTTTTCGAATTCGAATTCTCATCCAAGCCCTTGACTGGTGGGAATCGGGCCGGAGAGGCTATGACTTTGACTGCACCTTTATACTTACCATATCCCGAGAATTGTGGCCAGCCATATCGCAACGCTCTCTCTTTCAAAGTGTCTCAAGGGATTTCCTTCTCTGTAGTCATGAATGGGATTTGTAGATACGGAAACCAGGCCGAGCTGATGCTGTCTCTGCCACACACGGTCGACCATCAAAGTTGGACCAAGCAGACCTTACGCGTGGCATATCTCAATTCGCTTCACAGAACCAACTTCTAGATAAAGAGCTTATTCACCTTTCTTTCATCCACTGCCTTTTCCGGGTGAAAAAGCAAGCAACGAAACTGTGTGAATCATTTTATGGCGAGAGAGAGGTAACGCAACCGGATCTAAGCGGGGAAAACATCTATCTCATCTGTCCGGTCGGTTTGCAGATTGAGCCAACGTAGTCTCAGAAAGATTGTCAGGTCCTGGTTGATCGAAGAAGGTCCTCACTTCCTTGGAGGAGTTGTTATTCGAGGACGAAACTGCGGACTGGTTAGAAAGTGCCTCCCAAGAGGGGTACCGAACATCTGAATTCTTCCGAACCCTTCTTCTAATGGTCATTGGCAAAAAGTCCTCGTTTTTTCCAATGTATGTTTGCTAAACACAGAAAGCCCAAAGTTTCTGGCGAGTAAGGGGGTTTTGTATCACGGAACAAGCTACTTCGTTCGGTCTAGTCCGATAGAAAGACGTGGGCTAGTTTGTCGAGAAAAAGCGTTCGTATTCGACGTGAGTAGGTGGATTCGCCCAACCTAGTAAAGGGGGCATAGAAAGCTCTAGAACGAATCTGGTGGGTTGGGATTCTTCATTGGTCTTCCAATTTCATCGCCGCACGAACGAGACCCCAGATGAAATATAGCGTCCGGCCGTGATTCAGTTTTCAAGATCGAGACACACGTCGTAGTTTCTCCAACCTGACGGGGAATTTGACTCAAGGCAGGCTCAGTAGGCCATTCTCAAAGCAGATATACGGATTCGTTCGCGTAAAGAGGGGCGGTAAGGCGCGAGGATGAGTATGCCTAAGAATGAGTAGTCGCGAGCTTTCATTGAAGTAGGGGCGGATACCAGACCTTCGATCAAGGATCGGGAAACTCTCCTCAACTCGAACGGTGTCCGGAGAGATTGTGAGCTCCTAGAAAACGGGAGAGTTTTGATTTATTTGGCGCGGGTGAGCAACTCGCATCAAATTATTTTATTGATCGCCCAGACTGTACCGCCAACGATCTCCATGGAGTATTATCCTACGTGAAGAAAGAGTCAGATCTAAGAAATATCCACTCGCTAAGCGAGCACTTCTTTCTAAGTGACTTAATGGACCCTCGAAATCATTAAACCCTGCATTCGATGTTAATATAATATCCTTCTATGTCTTTCTTGGTCCACCAGCACGGCAAGGAAGAAATTCTCGCATGTCCATTTCGTTATTACAACCTTCTTTCTTTATGTCAAAGACAAGAAGCTACGTGCTAATTCTCATTGGATCTCGGTTGTTCTTAACAGCGATGGCTATTCATTTAAGTCTTCGGGTAGCACCACCAGATCTTCAACAAGGTAGAAATTCTCGTATTCCTTATGTACATGTTCTTGCGGCTCGGATGAGTATAGTAGTTTATATCGCAATGGCTATAAATAGTTTCTTGTTCCCCTTAACAAAACATCCCCTTTTTCTTCGCTCCTCCGGAACCGGTACAGAAATTGGTGCTTTTTCTACTTTGTTTACCTTAGTGACTGGGGGGTTTCGGGGAAGGCCTATGTGGGGTACCTTTCGGGTGTGGGATTCTCGTTTAACTTCTGTATTCATCTTGTTCCTTATTTACCTAGGTGCACTGCGTTTTCAAAAGCTTCCTGTCGAACTGGCTCCTATTTCAATCCGTGTTGGACCGATCGATATACCAATAATAAAGTCTCCAGTCAACTGGTGGAATACATTGCATCAACCTGGGGGCATTACCCGATCTGGTACATCCATACATGTTCCTATGCTCATTCCAATCTTGTCCAACTTTGCTAACTCCCTCTTCTCCACCCGTATATTGTTCGTTCTGGAAACACGTCTTCTTATTCCATCTTTTCCCGAATCTCCCTTAACGGAGGAAATAGAAGCTCGAGAAGGAATACCAAAAAAACCTAGTTCACTCGCAAGCATCCATGGCTGAATGGAGAAAGCGATCTGCCTAAGAAAGGGGAATTTGCAGGTTCGAATCCTGTTGGATGCTAAGTCGTAGCCTGAAGCTCAATTGCTGCTAACGTCTTCCTTTACTATCTTTGTTATTTTATTATGAGCAATAGATCAGGTGAGGATTAGTTCGTACGGCAAGTAACAAACCTATACTCTAGTAGCGGACCAGTCTATCTCGCATCGGACATGTTGAGTTGGACGCTTTCCCAGTAGATGCACCCCACTTAATGGATATGGTTCTTTGTCTGCTAGTTAGCTTCTTTCAAGTCAGCAAGGAGGGGCTTCAGTCTGTTCACGAGCAACTTGGCAATTGATTTTGTAAGAGACGTTGCACAAGCTAATGGGACGAAAGTCACTTGGCTTAGAAGGAGTCAATTACCGACACAGGGATCATCCTATAAGGAAGGGTGAGAGTCAAGGCAATTTTTCTTTCTTTAGTTTGCTAGTTCAAGTATGGACGATGATGTAATATAAAAAGGTACGAAAGGGAAGGTGGGTGGGCGATACTGGATCTACATGTTCAAGGGGTGTGGATTGAAGGGGGCTCGGCTACGGTGGTATCTTGGCTACAACAAAGAAGGACTTCAGTTCATCCGTGCCTCAGTGATATACTAAAAGGGGCGGACACTTTCCGGGTGTGTATTATTTCTCATACGTATAGGGGCTCCAGCGGACTGGTTGGCTGGTCTGGCGGCATCTATTAATGAGGCTGAGAGGTTCGACCTCAGAGTTCCGTCTACACTGAAAGTTTAAGTTGAGCTGGATCAAAGGGGCCACACTGTAGAGCGTGTTTGAGTTGTTACGCGGGAGGGAGGAACCAACAAATCTGGATCGAAAGGGTTCACAACTAAGATCTGCACATCCCGACACAGATCTTCCATTTGAAAGCCATTCTCCATCCGAGGGATGTCTCTATCCATCTGATACATGGGGGAGTTCAACCACTCTTTCTTGCTGGGGGACTGACCAATGTTCCCTCATTCCACTTATCATAACGGAAATCCATATTGAGTTCTGGCTCAAGTAGGTCTTCTTTTACTATTGATTGATACGGCCCTATCCTCCGTCGCAGCCTTTTGAAAGTTATAGGGCAACTGAATATCTGGATTGAAAGGCCATCTCTTGGTTGAACTTCAAATAAAGAATTGGTTCATTCCCTTCCTACGAGACCCGCCTGACCCAGGGGACAGGTTCATTTTTTAGAAAGATGCAACAAAGGATCGACGGTGAGATTCAACAGGGAATGTAACACCCGAGCCCAATGCTACTATTTTCAGTTACTGTTTGAGCATAATGTGGTACTCATTTCATTTAGCTTGCTTGTTTGTTGCTTAATGTAAATTTTTACCCGGTAAATTCATTTCTGCATATAACAAATTTTAGCATCTAAAATAAAATTAAAAATATTCATCTTGGCCTACTTGACACCCCTAACCCCGTTGTAGCGTCCGTGCATCGTGTTCTCGTCCCGCTCAGTGAAACGGGCGAATTTGGATGGCTACGTGCGTGTACGTGTGTCCGTTTTGGGGGTATGATTTTTAATCATAAGACACTTAATTTTAAAATTTGGAACCCGCTTAAAATCCTATTATTTCAATTTCAAATTTTTGGACCCGACCCGGGCGCGATTTGGAAATGTTTTATTTTGCGCCAAAATTCCAAATTTAACTATATTTAAACCATCACATATCTTCGTATATATATATATATATTTTACTGTTCCAAATTAATCTTTTAAATCAATTTCCTAACCTCCTACAGTTCTTTCACCAATCATTTTTTCTTTTAAACCTCCCGCGGGCCCCACCTCCTCTCTCCACTTCTCTCTCTCACCCTTGCGTCTATCTCTCTCACACTCTCTCTCTTTCTCTATCTCTCTCTCTCTTTCCAATCCCCATAATCTCTCTCTCTCTCTCTCTCTTCTTTTTTTCTTTAAATCTTTTTCCCTCCTCTATTTTCTCACGAACCCAGAGAACCCATCCGAGCCCCGTCGTCGCGCTGCCCTAGCTTCGTCCCCGTCGCCGCCGCAGCCCCGTCACTGGCACCAACACCGCCGGGCTAGTCGTCCCGTCGCCCTCATCGCAGCCAAGCCCTCTCTTCCTTTTTTCTCCCTTCTTCCCAGCACCTGCAGGTGGCCACCCGCACACCCTCGCACTCGCCCGCGCCACCTCGTCGGCGTTCCTCCATCGCCGGCGACCCTAGCCTCACCCCACCATCTTCACCATCTCGTTTTCTCCATCACCTCTCCTTCACCGTTCCCGTGCACCCCTGCACCTTCACCGCAGCCTGAGTGCACCCCCTGCACAGGTTCGACCGCCGGATCTGTCGCCGCCGGCGATCTCGCCTCTGTACCCGGCCTTCGTACGACCCACTGTAAGCCTTCTACTCCTTTTCCTCCTTCCTTTCTTCTCTGGTTCCTTTGTATTCTTGATTGCACATCTTGATAGTTCACTGTTCACTTTTTCGCCGGAATCCGACGATGCCGACGACGTGATCCGACGTTCCAGCGAGGTACCCCAACCCGCGTGGTTCCATTGTTTGTTGTTTGGGTTCAATCCGTGAACCGTGCGCCGTCGCGAGTTTCCCCTGTAGTTATCCCTGTAGTTCTGTTCCATTCGGACACTCGTATGCTTTTAACCTGAAATAGCTGTACTGAACCGTTACATAGATCATTGCACCTCTAAGGGTTCGTAAACCTGTTAACATGACTAAACGGCTATACTTGTCTTACTGCACTCATGTAATCATCTCTGTGACAAATTTGATAACTGTATTGCAAATTGAATAAAACTGCCTATTACTTAATTCATTGCTTATCTCATGTTGTTAATACCCATGTTTGATTATATATCTGATTGTGAGCACACCCACGATATTGTTTACATCTTGACCTGACTTGCTACATGTATATATTGATATACCTGACATGGTACCGTACACTGTTGACTTGACCTGATGTACCATGACCTGATCCGTTACCTGATCTTGTGTCTAATGCCAACAAACCTGACATGTAGTTCTCGTGGACCGTTCCTGTTGTCTATCCAGACAAACCTGCTTTTACCTGCTCCTGTGTTGGCATTAGTTCTTGATTACTGAATACCTGACTTGACATACATAACTTGGGGGTATGGGGAAATCAAAGGTGAAACCTGACTTGTAACTCAACAGTTCGATACCTGTTCTGATCAGTCTTACGGGCTAGGCCAGCCCCGGAGTGATGATGCTGACATCACTTGCCCATCCTGCTACCAGTTACTGCCTAGCGGCACATCTCGGTTTCAGCCCGAGAGTCCTTGACCGTGGTCCCGGGCATGCACGGGATACTATTGAGTTACATTGATGATTCATCAATTGATTTCAAAGACTTTAGAATAGAAAACCTGATAGAACAGTTTAGTTTACCCACTGCAAACTACCCTGTACTGATCTGATTCATATTATTGTTATTCTTGCTGTATTCATGTTTATTTTGTATTGCCTGTTACACTGTTCATATTATATTACTTGGTGACATGACGCGCCGACGTCTGGGTTTTGCATGGCCCAGATTCCGTACCGCTGTTGCAGTCCGAGCAGGAGTACTTCAGCCAGCAAACTGAGCTGTGAGTTCAGTAGTAGTTAGTTTTATTTCCTGCATTTATTTCCTGATGTGAGCCCGCATTATGGGACATACATTTCAGTTATTTGTATTGGATCATTTGCTTCCGCATTTATTTATTATCGACTCTTGTTATCTTGGATTATGGACATGTTTTAGATAGTTTTATTGTGTTCTTGATATCTCCACAGCCATAATGTGACTGTGGATGGATGCTTCCTACCCACAGGTAGCATGGTTGGCTATGTCACGTGCCCATTTTAGCGTACTCTGGGAAGCGGGGCGTGACAGGGACAAATCCTCTTTAAGGGCCGGGTCATTGTCTGAGCCTTCTGGGGGGTGTTGCGTTGTTAGGGAGCCCCGTCCAACAGTCTGGGATAGTAGGGGTAGGGGCATAGCTTCACATCCAACCGACGTAGGCGCAGGCATGCTTACCCATCAATATAGTACATCCCACTCTTTTTCCAAGATCCATATGTAGAAGCTCGAATTGAAACTCTTGTGCTCCAGAGGAACGGTACGAAACAGCAGCAAGCTGTAGGATCAAGCATAATAGAAAGCAGCTTAGGGCGAAACTACCTATGTTCATAGAGGGAGAGCTCATTCAACTTGAACCGTTACTGGCAGTCGGGATAATCCATAAATTAGCAAAATCCCGGGAGCAGGAGTTCAATTTCTGAGTTCGCTCCAGAGAGGTCCGCCAAATGCCAAAAGAAAGATAGTTCATTCAATGCTTTTCTGAACAAGTGAGTCTTCAGAGAGAGGGGGTTCGGGGGAGGAGCTCTCGGCACATGGTCAGTCGGCGGTTGACGAGTCAAGGCGCTTCCTTTTCTTGTTTATATATAGATGCGGGTGGAGAAGGACTCAAGTCAGGAGTTCAATTTCTGAGTGCATGAGTTGAGTTAAGGTCTTAAGCCCATGGGGAAGTACGCAGGGGAGAGGGGTTTACGTGCTCGACCATAAGGTAGTTTTGACTTGAGCAAGAAAACGGATGTGCTACCGCACCATGAAAATAAATATCGCGCTAGCGCTCACTCCGTCGTTAGGGTCAGGCGAATAGTTAGCCGAGGAAGGGCCTGAATAAGCTTTTTGCCCGATAGGACGGAATCAATCGCAACACAATGAGGGAGGGGCAGGCGTAGGACCCTTTGTTGGGCCTACAGAGGCTAATAGGATCAGCACGAATAAAGATATTAGGTGAGCGCAGAGAGAGACCACTGCTAATAGTAATTGCGTAGGTAGAGATAGAAAGACGCATCCCGCCCTACTGCTCCAAATCACCGGGCTTAACAGCGTGTCATCTTAAATCAGTTGATATGGACAAATCCATCCGGGTCAGCCTTCTTCACCTTAGTCATTGCACATCCGAAGACGATGGCATTTGGTGATCAACAGATCGCAAAGCAAACAGAGATTGAAAGACTCCCCTCCCACCACCTGTGAACGACCGTGTGGACTGAGAGCTAAGTCTAGATGGATGACGGAACTAGGAGAATGGACCCTGCCAGATCTTCTGATCACTAGGGTAGAGCATCTGTTTATGGTGTACGTGTGTATGGATCGGGGTGAGTGTGAGTTAACATACTCGTACTCCTAGCTTCTCCGGTCTGTGATGCATCTTCCCCAAAGCAAAGGTCTTCCATCACGTGCCACCGAACCGAGCTCCAGGATTTACCCGGGTGGACCAGTCTTCTTAATGAGGTTAACTTAGTCGGGCCAGCTAGTAAAGGCATCAAGGCCTATGAGCTTCAGTGGAGCAGGTCACAGCCGCTTCTGCTGTCTAAACAGCATCTCTTATCTTCCCCGTTGACAGAGTAGAACCCACTGACTCAGTCAGCCAAATGTTGTAAATAAGAAGCTGGTGGTGATTCTATTGTTCACTCTACTGCTTCCCCGGACTCAGAAGAGGACCTGTGCCTCCCAATGCTAACGCCACTCCCATGTCTGTTGTTTCCCCGGGGGATGCTGTTTCGCCAGCTGCTGCTACTAGATAGACCTTGCTACTCACTGCTTGCCCAGCTAGCTGCTACTCTAAGGGTTTTCCTTCTTACCAAATAAAAGAAAAAAAGATGGTCTTGATCGAAACAGAACTAGAAAGAGCTAGCGGATACACTAACTGCTCTCTTTCACAAGGAAAGGCCCGTGCACCAGAGCAAACAAGAAAATCCGGAATAGCGCCTGAAACTGGTAGGAAGAGAGGCGGAATAGAACGAACCCCAGTACCGGAAGAAGTTGCTTCTTTTCCAGAGCAAACTTCTAATGCGTTGAAAGAAAGAGCTCCTGATGCCCAGGCTGTTGCAACAGTGGAATAAATAGGAGAAAGGGAAGAGGAAAATCTTTTGGCTAGTGCTCAGCTTGGAAAGGATTGTTAGCCAGAAGCTGCTGTGGCCTCAAGCGGGGAGTCCTTCTTTACGAGTTCTGAGCTGAGGGTGTTACTTGTCTTTCTTAGATCCTTACTTTACTATAGTTCGGGTATTGAACAAAGGGGTATCAACTTTCCAGCTAACAAAGAAAGGACAGGAAACCGAACGTGAACCAGCATACAAAACAAGCAGGAATAGTGCCGGAAAAGGGGACTCAGCCGGGGAGGAATATGAACCAAGTCAGTATTATAGAGATGGAAATGATAGAGCCCCTTGTATGACAGCGGAGCGCTCCTCTTCTTGGTATGACGAGGGATCAAGCGTAGCAGCGAGCACAGTAACAGTATTGCCATGGATGGTGACCCAGGAGGGAGAGAAAAACAGAATAAACGGCATTGGCTTGTGGGTCCGCAGCGGTAGAATGCCATTCAAAAATGGATCCCGATCTGCGTCCATCTGAAAAGGTTACTAATCCAGAAGAGAAGAATGCATAGCTGAATGAAAATCTATCCATAGCAGAAAGAGGCCTTGTCCTACCTAGTTTATGATGTTTCATAGTCCCCGGCCGGATAGGAAGAAGTGGCCCGTCCAACGGTACACCGATAACACCCGATTCCTATTTAAGTCAAAGAGTCCTCCTGGGATGACATGTGAGAGCAACCGCAACGAATGGTGAAGGAAGCCTCGCTTGTTTTGCCCGGGCTCTTGAATCGCAAGGTGCATTTTCTCACTATATATGTATATATAATGAAATCTTTCTCGGTTATGCGTGGGTAGCTTGCACCAAGAAAGCTAAGAGGACTGGATCTGGAGACAGTTCCAAGAAAATCAGATCTTCCTGGGGCGTTTCAACATCCGAAGCTTGTGGTGCCGCATCGGGTGAGGCTAATATAGATCTTCATTTCGGATTCCCACTTGTGGGCATTGGTACCTTTTGGGACCAGGTAACAGACGTCCCAGTCTATGGTGTAGCTTGACGGACGTGAGCATATACATCAGAATCAGCTGCCTCTGAGTAAGCAACAGCCGCTTCAGGAACGTGACGCTCCAGAGAAGGATTTTGAAATGGGTGGACAACCCCAATCAAACAGATAGGCCGGGCTATGTATCTGAGACAGCAGGTCTGGCTGGGGCTTCTCGATCTCTATCTGGTTTCTTTTCTCCTGGTTTCCCAGGCATTGGGCGATATGCGTCTTTTTATCTTTAACTATGCTATTAGTGTGAGCAGTGGTCTCTCTCTGCGAGACTTTCCCCTTCGGTGATAAAATCAATGTAGTTAGTAGGGTATTCGATTTGATCTGATGCTTTAGGAGTTAACCCTAGGTGTCGAGGTGCGGTGCCTATGACTATAGAGTTGCAATCTAATGATAGTATAGTAAGAAAGTCAGTCAAGTAATAATTGTAAGGAAAGTAACCTAGGCTCGCATCAATCTTTGATCCTCTCGTCTCTCTCTTTGTTAGGTACGCAAACAAAGGCAAGTACATCTCGGGCAAGAGGTGGAATACCACAGCAGTTCTCGGCATTCCATCATTAAGGTACTCAAGCAATAACAAGAGAAAGAGTTAGTTATATCTACTTTCATTCAATCATTGCGGTCAACATAGGTCTCCCACTTCCACTTTGTTTTCACCCACAGAGCTATAGTCAAGCATTCTGTGCTAAGAGTTGAGTACGGCCAAAACCTTCCACTACAATTGGATTCTGGTGACTCAGATGGCATGACCCTGAACGAAAGACTTGCTCGTGGACGGTCTTCGCTTAGACCTTTTCGTTCAATTCTTATACGCTTCACTCCCAGCAAGAAAACGGATTATATGCAAGGCTTTGAAATATAGCACGCGTTATGAAAACCAATTGAGCGCTAGCGCAAGTTTCTAAGGTTTCTTGCTGGTAAATAAATGAAATTGACCAGCGGTGAACACGGGCGCGGAGAAGACGGAGACCATCTCGGCGCTACAATTCCAGCGTAGACGCCTTATACGCAGACGACATACTAATGCTATCGACACCTGGCTATCCAGATAAAAACGGAAAGATTGATAGCGGCCCCTCTCATGAAATCGTTTGCTCTGAGGGAAGCGCTTTCTCACTCATATGTGAAAGACATAAGATTTTTACGAGTATAATAGAAAGTATATACTCGACTTATTTTTAGTGGATCTCGTAGTCTTCTGGACTGTGGATGGTACTACTCTGCATTGTCTTCACCCATCTAATGCGTTTGTCGCCAAGACTCACTTGACGTTGGGTGATCTAGTTCCGACTGATGTGTGTTCCTTCTCCTGGGAATGGGACTTATGAAATGTCCGATCTTTGCTATTGGCCGCCTTCTTAAGGGACTTCTTCCCCGCTAGCTAGCGCGCCAAAGCAACCCGAGACCCCCGGAGGGGTCACTACTCAAGCACGCTACCTAAGAGATAGGGGAGTTTTGAAGCTCCTTTGAATCTTGCATTTCTTTTTAAGTTCAATAATTTTTTATGTATCTTTCTAACAAAAGAACCGCCATTTTACTGAGAAAAGTTCTGTGCTGCTCGCCACTCCCCGAGGCCAAGGACGGGGTCGAACCGTCATTCCAGGATTTGCAGTCCGATACATTTCCATTATGTTACCTAGCCAAACCCGCCACCTCATGTGCCAAAGTCAAGCAGTTGTTCTTCCTTCCCTCTTTTTCTACATATGCGGTGGCGGGCGGAGCGCTCTATATGACCGGCGGTGGGTTACCAGAGAAGAGGGGACAACTTTTTTCTCCCTTGACTTGCTCAATCTTCCTTATCTGATTTCAAGTTGCAAGCCACTCCACTACTGGTACAGAGGCAACCGGAGGGTCTTCTATATATATGTTCAGGCGAAGAACATGACGAAGCTAGCTCTTGTTTTGGTTGCAACCATGCCTATATAATCTCATTTAGCTTACCAAAGTCAAGTGGTCTTACTAAAAGTAAGTAAGCTGACTGTTCCGTTCCAAGTTACATGGCTTTTCACTATTCCTTTCTAGAGAAAGGTTGCTCATCCACGGATCAATTGTTTATGCGGCAGTGCGATGCGCTCGCACTCTTTCACCTCTCCTCCTTTCCTTGTCTCCATTCTAATTGATTCGCTTCTTCGCGCAAGCGCTTGGTTCGCCGCTTCTTGCATTTCGTGATCCTCCGCTTCAGGATACCCCTTTTTCAGATAGCCGGGATCCGACGTTGATTTCCGATAAATGGTTGCTCTAGGTTTTAGGCGGCCTATCCGGTTAGTTTAGCTATCACTGCTGGAAGCCCCAGCAGTTGTTCGGACTGCGTACTCCCCGTCCGCGTATCTCAAACTAACCCTATTTCATTTTCCTTTCCTGTATCTTTCTTTCTATCCCTAGGTCGGCTTCGTGCAGATAGATGTTCGCCGTGGGAGATTGGTGCTTCTTGAGGTATTTCTTTCCCCCTTGCTTCTTACCAAGGACTTCGTTGCCCCCCGTGGCGAAGAAAAAGTCTACCATCCCCCCCGGGGGGTTAAGGTTCCTCTCAGAGACTGCCAGTCTACAAGAAGCTGGCAGAGCTTTAGCCATTGGACCACATCCATCCTCCTACCTAAACAGTCACCCTTTTCTTGTTCGTTCTTCGAATTACGCTAGTGGAGACTAATTCCTTCCGGCTAATGAAGATACTACTCCAGTCTTCCCATTCATTCCAAGTGGATCCTTCTTATCCCTTTTCATTGAACGAACCAAGTTCACCTATACGAGAGTGAGGAAGACATTTCCAACAATCAACTTCCCACTTTTGATGTCCCGTTTGAAAGCTGCGTCTTTAAAAAAAAGGTAGTGAATACTTGAGCAAGAAAACGGATGTGCTACCGCACCATTCAAATCAATATCGCGCTAGCGCTCACTCCGTTTTTTGGTCGTGCCGGGTAAACGGATGAGCTAGACTGAATATAGCACACGATATTGGTTTGAATAACGCGTGCTATATTTAAAAGCCTTGCATATAATCCTTTTTCTTGCTGGTAGTTTGAACTTGCTGACTTGTTATAGTCTGGGTAAGGAAGAAGTCAAGGAAGTCCATTACTGAGAAATGGTGATCTCATCTCGTCTTGCTTGCTGGGAAAGAGGAAGCTTCCGGACCACCTTTTCCAGCCAGATAGCGAGCGATCACTCAGCAATGATACCGTCGGCCGGAAATAAGTACCTATCCCTTACGGGAATCGAACTCGTGTCTTCGACATGAAAAGACGATGTCCTAACTACTGGACGAAAGGGACCAAAAAGCAATTCTTCATATACCACAGCTCCGAGAATAGAAGTGGTTTGTTTCTATACGAAATTCGACGATGACGTTTGTGTTCATGTTGGCGATTTCTGATGTGAATTCGGCGGGTCGTCCCCCTTCCTACGGGTTCCCCACCGACCCAGTGACACATCAACCACGCCCTCCCGCGGGAACATTTATCTTTTCTCCTTTCTGAATTGAAAGAAAAGTGAGGGATAAAATCGAGAGAAAGACGAGATTCCGTAAGTAATTCAGTGAGTGCTTTCTTTTATATTAGAAGAGGAAGAAGAAAATGAAATACGAACAACCGCGCTGGTCGTAATAGATCGACTTGAATGCTGGAGCAAGAAGACGCATTCAAGTTCCATTTCAGGGAAGGACGACGTACCATGATACTTTCTGTTTCGTCGAGCCCTGCTTTGGTCTCTGGTTTGATGGTTGTACGTGCTAAAAATCCGGTACATTCCGTTTCATTTCCCATCCCAGTCTTTCGTGACACTTCTGGTTTACTTCTTTTGTTAGGTCTCGACTTCTCCGCTATGATCTCCCCAGTAGTTCATATAGGAGCTATTGCCGTTTCATTCCTATTCGTGGTTATGATGTTCAATATTCAAATAGCAGAGATTCACGAAGAAGTCTTGCGCTATTTACCAGTGAGTGGTATTATTGGACTGATCCTTTGGTGGGAAATGTTCTTCATTTTAGATAATGAAACCATTCCATTACTACCAACCCACAGAAATACGACCTCTCTGAGATATACGGTTTATGCCGGAAAGGTACGAAGTTGGACTAATTTGGAAACATTAGGCAATTTACTTTATACCTACTATTCCGTCTGGTTTTTGGTTCCTAGTCTGATTTTATTAGTAGCCATGATTGGGGCTATAGTACTGACTATGCATAGGACTACAAAGGTGAAAAGACAGGATGTATTCCGATGAAATGCTATTGATTCTAGGAGGACTATAATGAGGAGGACGACAGACCAAATCGACATCTCGCTCACGCCTCCCGGTCGGCCCTGTTTGCGACCAGGGGGGAAAAGGTAAAAACCCTAACCACCGGGGTGGTTGAAGTTATGGATTTGCACCTCGGCAAGTAGTCAGGCTCAAGCGAAGCGATAGAACTGTCCTGAGGACTAAGAAGTATGAAAGCGAGGTCAGGCGAGCGAAGCTATGTAGAGAAGGTTACGTTATTACATTTTTTTGTAGAAAGCTCGACCAGCGAGAAAAAGTGTTTGGCCGAAGCCAAAAAGAGGTTGACCTACTTCATTCACCAAGCGAATGATCTTCGCTTCGTGGGAACAACAAAAACCACCATCTCACTCTTTCCTTTCTTCGGTGCTACCTTTTTCTTTTTAAGGGATGGGGTTGGGGTGTATAATAACCTTTTTTTTTTAGGATGCCCGGGAACAACTCCTAGGTTAATTAAGGAGAAAATGTTGGAACCTCATGGGGAAGGATAAGGTAATGGAATTGGTAGATAAATTCATAGACCTAGGTGGGATAGGAGAATTGATAAAGGGAATAGAGATGATGATAGAGATCATACTGAGAAACAGAAGAATTCCATACGGGTACAACTATTATTTGAACGAAGTGAAAAAAATGCGATCTTTGTTGTCTAATAGAACAAACACTAATACCTTAATTGAGTCGGTCAAGATCAAATCTGTTTAAAAAAGTGCTTCTTCGATTGCTCAAGACATCTCTTTTCAACCGAGAAACAAAACAAGATCATTTCGTTCCATTTTTAGTAAAATAGTGTTGGATATTCTATTAGTAATGAAAAAAGGGGATCCGTATATGTTGTTCAGGTCGATCAAAAGGTGCAGAAATAGCTAGAACTGAATGCGGAAAGTATGGAAAAACATCTCGTAATGTATTTAACCAGAAAATAGATTATGCTCTTGCGGAAGTATCTACTCGTTACGGAATCTTAGGTGTCAAAGTGTGGATTTTATATAGTAAAAAAAAGGGGCGTGCTATATCCGAAACGTACGAAATATAGTAAATATCGTAAGGGAAATAGTGGTAGGGCTTGCAAACCGGATGGTACACAACTTGGTTTTGGAAGATATGGAACTAAAAGTTGTAGAGCTGGTCGTCTTTCATATCGAGCCATTGAAGCAGCGCGTCGGGCTATAATTGGACAATTCCATCGTGCTATGAGCGGACAATTCCGAAGAAATGGTAAGATATGGGTAAGAGTTCTCGCGGATCTCCCTATTACCGGGAAACCTACTGATGGTGTGAGTTTGTCAAATGCTCGACAAGCCGCTACATTAGCGGCGCATAAACCATGTTCGTCAACCAAGTTTGTTCAGTGGTCGTAACGTAATTGGTTAGTGGAGAAAACCCGGGCCGGGATTCAAAAGAAAGAATTAGGCGAAGTGTTTGTTCCTGAACGACGGAAGTGGAAAGACAAACAGGGAGAGGGTAAGCTATTATTACTTTTTTAATAAACAGTATGATAAAGAAAAAAGAAACTTCTGAGACAGGAGAGTAAGAATACACTTCTTGCTGGCTGATTAAGCTCTTTCTTTAGAGACAGACTGGATGAAGGATCTTACTTTAAAGAATGTAAAAATCCTCTAGGATTCCACTTGCTGGGAGAACTTTTATGGGGTTTTCAAGATTTTTTTAAAAATAAAGACATATATATAATAAGGTTTTTTGCGTCGTGCTCTTTATGGTTTAAAGCAAGCTCCAAGGGCCATGATTTGCAAAATGGAGCTCTACGGTCCGTCATCTTGGATTCTTATCTAGTCCACATGATACCGCTCTCTTCATGCGGAAAAGAGACAAACAAGGGGCAGACATTCCATCCTTATATATGTAGATGACATGATCATTCCAGGTGATGACACGAAGGCTATCTTTGATCTCAAACAATTCTTGAGTCACCAATTTGAGATGAAGGACCTTGCCTCTCTCAAAACCTCGGTCTCCTCTGATTCAGATGACTATTTATTTTCTAGCACAGGAGAAATATGCCTCTGATCTCTTATCTCGAGCGGGTCTTTCTTCTAATCACACAGCTCCCACTCCTCTTGAGGGTTCGATTCACTCCCATATATGGTCTTCCTATATCTAGTGCTACACTTTATCGTCAGTTCGTTGGGAGTCTTTTCTATCTCACTGTCAACAGACCTGACATAGCTCATGCCGTTCATATAGTCAGTCAGTTCATGGCAGCCCCTCGTACTACTCACTTTGCAGCTCTACAATTCTCTGTAATCTAGGGACATAGATTTGTTCGATCAAGTTAGGTTGGCCCTGGTTCACTGGCACAGCAGGCCGTGGGACTTGGCATACTGCTGGGTTTTGAGGAAGAGCCTACTGCTGAGTTGTAATCCCTTCTCTCTGTCCTTTTCGAAAGAAGGCTTTTTCTTCTTTGTTCCATACATAGTCAAAAAGAAGTGCATAAATGAAGCTCTTTCAATAAATAGAGAAAGAATAACCGAACCACTAAAAGTCATTCGATTCCTTTCTAAGTCAGATCTCTGGCCTGCGGGCACTCTTTTGATCTCGCCAACCGTTAGTCTCATTGTGCTTAGGAAAAGAAGGCTCAAGGCTGACTATGTGACGGGCCACTCACTTGTTTGGCCATCGGTGCCACTGTTGCTGACAAGGACTGACTGGTTTACATCTAAGATAACTCTATCAGCCTCTTTCGATCCATTCACTCAGGATTTCTTTTTCCTGGTCAATTCGACGCGTCGTAGATAGAATGGAGCCAGAACCATCAAAGTAGGATTCTAGGTTTGAAACACTTTGCTTGCTTCCTAGTCAAATATGCCCTATCCGTCTTACTTTAATATAAATAAATGGTCAAAGACTAAAATAAAGAAAAAAGAAACTTCCTGCAGATTGCTCGAACCACGTAACCTAATCAATGCGCCTATTCCCCTAAATCAAGACAAAAGGGATTCCACGGCTCAAGGGACTTTTTAGCCCAAAAGGGAACCTGGCTCGGGAACAGCTTCTTACTAGTAGGGGCTAATCACAGTAAGAGAGTCCAATCTATGAAATAGAGCTTAGTCTCTCCATAGTAGTATACTAGTAGAAGGCGTAGGTTATGACTTGATCCAATAGAGTCAGAACACCTTTATATCTAAAAGAGATTGTGCTAGATAAAACGATCTAGATTCCACACTATGCTGTGGGCTGGGGAGAGAGCTGCTCTGCGAAGCTGGGCGTTCAGTGTTCTTATGGAGGAACCATAGACGAAAGAGAATAGAAAGGCCTTCAAAAAAGAGCGAGGGAGTGATGGGCAACCTTAGTCTATATGTTGCTCGTGAGCCGCCAAGTACCGGTCTCGCAACAGTACTGGCGCAAAAGGATCAGTCCTTCACTTGCTGATCGTTCGCGAGTCGAACTCGCTCTCTTGCCACACCTTTCACTCACTCGCTTGAGTCGGACTCAATCACTCTTTTTGTTTGGAGGATCATTCGTTCTTTACTCTCTTGCTATTACCCGCAGGGAGCGCAGCAACCAAGGTGCATATTATCATATAGAAACAAGCGAAGCGTAGCGATTCGTACTACCGGAAAGGTTTCGCTAACCGGCAGGCAATAGAGTCCGCCGCGCCGATGGCGCAAGCAAGCGTAGCGAATCACATAGAGAAGCCCCTACCTGCCAGCGCGCGGATAGATAGGGCGGGCGAAGCGCGAAGGGGATGGATATCTGAGCGGTTGAAAGAGTCGGTCTTGAAAACCGAAGTATTGATAGGAAGGTTCGAATCCCTCTCCATCCACGAGGTCATAAGTTCTCTCTTGCGTTATCTATAGATAAGAATGAATCGGATCGACTCGACTGATATGATAGATGGAATGGATAGCTTGTGTTATGATTTAGTTAGGACTTTGTCTCCCTTTCGTTATCTTCCGCTCCCCTTGTATAGGTTAGGGAAGGGCCGGGTGGATTACCTTTGGGAGCTAAGTCGAAGATCTCGGTGGTCTTGTGAGTGGTTGATAAACTGCGATTGCGGTTTTCTTTAGGAAGTCTTATAGCTGTGAGGCTTAACAGACAAAGAAAACGGTGGATACTTCCACTAGTTGGGTAGAAGGTGACGACCCTAATGAATCGACTATGAAGGTGGCTGTTAGCTACATCAGCGCTCAAATTCCTTCATCGTTATTGCCCTGTCTTTTTTTATTCAATATTCCGGTCATCGGTATAAACTCTTGCAAGAGGGAAGAGGTCTCTTACTTGCTCTATCCAACCAGTCTCGTCTGCTAATGCTTATCGGTCTGGAGTCTGTCCATGACTGTAGTCTCTCGTCTGTCCAAAAATTTCCTTTCTTTCAATGCCGGCTTCTATAGTCGAGCCGATCAAGAATTCTATGGAAGGTCAGGGGTGAATTGGGACCTCAGAGTGGCGAACCCGTCCTATGAGTGGGTTGAGAGGGCTATCGTCTTTAGGCCGGAGCTCAAGAATTGGCAATCGGCAGCAGTCAGAGACGGCCTATTGGAAGCCGGTGTTGATCCCTATAATGATAATGGCTTTACTTTGGATCATTCAGTGGGTACCAAGATTGGTGGTTCGACATTCGACAGTTCTGGTCGTAGACAGAGTGCTGCTGATCTCCTCAGCTATGCGAATCGAATATTCGAGTGGCTGTCTATGCAAGTGTTGAAAGAATGACCTCTTCTTCGCCTTATTCTGGATCGAAGCAATCGGCAATTGGCCTTCTTTTTCGCGACCAAAGAGGGCGATACCACCATGCAATGGTGCGTGAAAAGGGGAAGGTGATGCTCTGTGCTGGGGCTCTCGGAAGCCCACAGCTTCCTCTTTTGAGTGGCATTGGACCCGAGGCCATACCTCTCATCGTGGGGAATTCCTGTGGCTCATCACTTGCCTTATGTCGGAGCCAATGACTCTCTTCTTGCTCCTGGGCGAGTGAGTCCTGTCGAGTGTAACGAAAAAGGGGTCAGTTATTAATTGTATGACCCCAATTATCATGTCTATATACTCCCGCTTCCTTCTTTCTTCTATAGGAGGAAAGAAATGACCAGCAGGGAAATGGATCACTTTCTCTTTGTACAAAAAGTAAAAGATTGCATCAACTTTGGTTATGTCATAAGTGAAAGTCCTGGTTGGGTCGTAGAAAGCCTTCCTTTCTGTGCCGGGGGTGGATAACGAGCTTTTCTGTAGGCTTCCCTAGGACCGGACACAGGATGGGCTTAGTGAATTTGAGTTCTGCCGCTGCGACTTCCACTGCCGCTGGGGCCTTGAAGTTTGTGCAAGCCTCTCAGAATTCAAAAAGTGTTCCGTATGGACGAGAAAGAAAATCACAAATGTCTGTAGGCGCTAAACCTCTTCCAAAGACTCTGAAGCTTTGAATATTCGACTCGAAATATTGCTTCTAGCTTTGGGCGCCTCTGACATAAACAGAAATAGCTTATATATAAAAGGCTAACCTTTTCTCTCGAAAAACAGTCTTGGTATTGGATCCGCTTTTTTTTCTATCGTGCCCTTCTCTTCTGGGCGGTACAAAGAAATCCGGAATGAGCATACCGATAACGCCTAACGCCGGACCATGAAAACTTTATAATCCTACTCGCCTCCCTATTCTATTGATTTCTTGTGCCACATTCGAGGACACTCGAAAGTTCGGGAGGGGACCAATCAAAGAAGAGTTTATGTACTACCGCTTTCGGCATGGAAAAGGAGCAATGCGATCGGCCGGTGATGACTTGCGAGAAGCACGAGCCTCACTGAAACTGTTAACTGCTTACTGCTTTTGAAGAGATGATTGAAACCTCAACCTGTTCTGTAAACTACCCGAACCCTAGCTTCTTTTTCTTATCAACTACCCTATCCGTTCCGGACGGGCAAGCCTATTTGTTTTAGATTAACCTTACCTGGCTTGAATTGAATCTTTCTAGCCGTTGCTTCTTTTTCTCTTACCGAGGGTGAAATCAATCTAGAGGTTGCGAAGCAAGGTTAGCTCCTAACTGGTAAGGTTAGGCTCGTCTATTTCTTGCCACCGAACCGGTCCGGGAGAATAGCCAGGTGTTACGGAAAAAGAACTCGAACTCATATCTGGCTTTCCGGGCTCGCCTAGCTTGATCTCTTTCTCGCAACCATAGCTGAATTTGAGCCTTACATTGCTTTATCCGTTCGTTACACTCACTCGCCTCCTCTTTTATATGTTTTTTCAATTAGCGAGGTCTTTATCTCGAGCAACTACAACTCGGTACTTTATATTAAACGAACTCTGGTCTATTATCCGCCGGGGATGATTCCTTGCCTGTCGTCCTCACTTCACTAAGGGGAGCGAGGAATGGATTCAACAACGTGTGATATTACACTACAGTGAATTCAGTTCTCTTTGTTGGTCAGTCTTGAACTTACAAGTAAACTCTTACCGGCCTATCCACATTTCTTCACTTTCCTAAACTATTTACTGAGACAAGAAAGATATTCTTTCCAACTTTCCCCTTTCTGGATAGATGCTAGTGTCGCTAGATCAGTCTAGTTCGATCAGTTGACAGTGGAGTAGGAGCACCATGGTATGGGTAGATCAACCACTCCAATTGTAAGGGCTTTCTCTCATCCTATATGGCAAAAGTGACTAAGCTCGCTTCCCTCGGCAGGTGGATCTCGAGAATGCTTACCTTTATTTATTCAAAAATTGATAGTTCTTTCCTCCCGAACAAAACTCTTTCTTAACCAAATATGGGCTCTCAAGCTATATATAGGCCTGGGTAGGATTTACTTACATCTAGAACGAATATTTATTTTTCTTGCCTGAGGAAACCTAGACGTTTGTAAAGTAAAGATGAATATGGGAGAAAAGATTAAGTTAATTAGCATAAGAAGTTCATCAATTTCAATCTCGACATCTCAAATCTCTCTCAAATTCGGCCTCTGAGCTTGAGAGTGAGAGTTCGCGATACCTATTTCGATTGTTCGTTGCTGCTGTATTAATAATGTGATGAAGTTGTGTTTTCCCTCACCCTCGCAAGCAAATCCTATCATCTCATAGTAGCGTAGGGAAGGAGTCCCACAGAGCGGTTAATAAATATCCCCGTTCACCGCAAGCGCCTTAATGGAAGCAGCTAAGCCAAGGCTCTTCAAGCTTTAACAGTAAAAGCGAGAGTGCGATTGGAAAGAGGGTTTAGCTCCTTCATTTGTTTGCCAGAATCCATCAATAGGGCTTTCAGAGATAAGGCCAACCCTGTACTTCCTGTTATCGAGTGATAGTGGAATGACCAATCAAGTACCTTGTTCCCTCAGACTGGCTTTCCCCAAGGGAAGGTTTTGTCCTGTCCGCTAGGACTGGTCTAAATGTGCTGGATCGAGATATCGGTAGGGAGGGACGCTCAGCCAAGCATCACAGTAGCAGCACCATAGGGCGCTAAAGAGCTCGTTCACGTTTAATGTTTGGTTGAGAACAACCGCAATCACTACACCTCACAATTCTTCTTGACACGTGGCATTCATTGATTTGATGTGGTCACATGTTATATGCCACAAGCGAAGTAGAAAAATCAAACCTTTCATTGTAATAATTGATATCTTGCCTGGCGAGCAAGCATCAATCTTTCAGATCAGAGAGGGTAGTTCCGAGCAAGTGAGACCGCTAATGTCATGCGAGGTTTGGTCGATCGAGAGGTCAATCTTCCTGCCAAGACGAGTAGTGAGCGGATCAACGAGCTGCTGTAGTCGAAAAAGAAGTACTTTGTAAATGCATTCTTTCTTGCTTCTATGGATTGTGAGTGTCCAGAACGTGTCAAAACTTCCCCTATGGAAAGGGGTTCCTGCTCCTCGAAAGCCCTCACCGACTCCTTTCTTTATAGTAATATAGTCCTCACTACCCATATATTATTAAGTGAAGCTCCTTGCTTTATAGTAATCGCATCCACCTTCGGCGCCTCACTTCACTTGCCTTCCCTTCCCCAGCCTCCTACCTTTTGAAATCGCTTCCTAAGATGGCCCAGTCCAGCTTCATACTTAGCCCAACTCATAACTCCCTCGATGAAACTATGAAATCTGCGAAGCGAGCTTGCCCCAAGGAAGTGCTCCTTACATGTTGAATGTCAGCAGACCGAACAAAGACAAACTCATATGTCAAGGTAGGCTGCTCAATATATTAAGGTAAAGATGTGAAAAGCATCAGCTCTGTAAGCGGATACGCCGATGGCTATAAGGCTCAGTGCACCTCTTATTATAAAAAGAAGAAAGCCAATCCAGATATTAGTTTAGAGCATTGGAAGTAGTGCATTCCGAAACAAGCGAAGTCGAGACTTCTCTGTCTATCCCTGTCAACCTGCACTATTGATTGCTATTCAGGAATTCTCCTTTCAATAGGCTCTTTCTCGATGTGCAGATTCTGCATCAAATCAAGCGGTCGCTTATAGAGTTCATCCCTTCAATCGGCAACAACAAGAACGACTTCTTCCGATGATCTAAGCAAGATCGAATTTCTTATAGTAAGAAGAGTTGAATAGAAATCATCCTTGATCAGATGAGTCTCGCCCCACTTTTTTCAATCAATCATCGACAAAGCAACAAGGACCACGACCCTAGTCTTGCTCCTAGCAGGAGCAGGAAAGCCGGTTATCAGAGACTAAGATCTTGAATTGGGAACTATTTTGTTGATTCGTGAGAACTTTGCTTTCAATCTGTCTTGTCTAAACATAAAAAGATTGTATAAGACTATAATAAGTCAATAGAAAGATCATTCGGCGATTGAGTGATGAAATATCGTAGTAAATGTTTCATCTTTCGACGTTTGCAATCTGCGTGATTGAGAAGTCGGCGGAACCTGTATGCCCAACGTTATAGGTCAAGGTAGCGCATACTTGTGCTCGACCTGTTGGGCCGGTAATCTAGTCCGGTGTAAGATCTAAGATTGAGAACGTTGTCTGTGTAAAAGATAGATTGGGTAGGTGTTGTGTAAGCAAGTATTAACGTCTTATACAATCTATCAGGGTGGGAATAAGTAACTTTATACTACTCCATGATTGAAGGTTTACTTGTCGTTAGGGCTTTTGACATACAAGAAATGAGGAGCCACTCTACCAAATCTGCCTGCCTACCGCATGAACCCATCGGAGTATGCCGAGCTCAAGCAACAGGTAGATGAACTACTGGAGAAGGGTTTCATTCGCGGAAGTATGAGCCCTTGCGGAGTTCCAGCCGTGCTTACCCCTAAGAAGGATGGATCGTGGCGCATGTGTGTCGATAGCCAAGCTATAAAGAAAATAACCATGAAATATGGATTCCCTATCCCACGGCTAGACGACATGCTTTATATGATCGCTGGTTCCACTATCTTTTCCAAAATAGACTTCAGAAGTGGATACCATCTAAGACGGAGAAGGCCTGAAGATGAATGGAAGACTGCCTTTAAAATGAAAGATGTCTATATGAATGGTTAGTCATGCCTTTTTTTTGTTGGGCTAACCAATGCACCGAGCATATTCATGCGAATGATGACTCAGGTGTTGAGGCCTTACATCGGTAAGTTCATCGTGGTCTATTTTGATGACATCCTTGTTTACAGCCGAACTGCCGAAGATCATGAAGAGCACCTAAGACAACTTTTTAAGGTTATTAAGGTAAGAATCTTTCTATATCTTCCTCAAGAAGTTCACTTTTTTGTGTCCTTCCGTTATCTTTTTGGGATTCTTAGTCTCAGCTAAAGGAGTTAAAGTAGATCCCGAAAAGATCCAAGCCATAGTAGATTGGCCCGTCCCCACTAATATTCATGAAGTGCGATCATGGATTGGCCACATTTTACCGGAGGTTCATTTGAAACTTAAGCACCATAATGGCACCGCACCCATTAGTGAGTGCTTGAAGAAAGGACCTTTTGTATGGACTGCAGCAGCCACTCCATTTTGAAGACATAAAGACCAAGATGACCCAAGCTCCAGTTTTGAAACTCCCTGATTTTGAGAAAATCTTTGAGCTGTCTTGTGATGCATCTCATGTGGGAGTTGGCGCAGTCTTAAGTCAAGAAGCCCGTTGCATTCTAAAGCAAAAAGTGAAATGATGCCAAGAGGAAATTTGAAACATATGACGTGGAGTTCTACGCTCTAGTACAAGCTCTACGCCATTGGCGTCATTACTTGTTGCATCGGGAATTCATATCTGACCATGAAGCCTGACCCTAACGACGGAGTGAGCGCTAGCGCGATATTTATTTTCATGGTGCGGTAGCACATCCGTTTTCTTGCTCAAGTTCAAACTACCTTAGAGTGAGTGATTTTCACACTAGCGGTCTGGGAAAACCGAGACCTATAGGGTTGAACCAGCAGCTTCCGGTTCCGTTAGAAAGGACTCCGCTGACACCTCTTCCTTTCGCCACGCAGTGGCTCAATCATTTTTTCCAAAAAAAAAAGATTTTGTATACTCTTCTGTATTCCCTACCTCGAAAGCGGACTCTTGCTGATCTGAGTCCATTCCTACTCGCTAAGAAAACGGACTGTGCTCGCGTGAAAGTCTTTTGTTCCGCGTCAAGAGACACCTTCCTCAATCAAGGAGATTCCTGACCTCCATGAAAGAGATGGATTGATCCCTGTCATCTGAGTTAGAATCAGAAAGCGGAGAATCCTGCTTTGAGTCTCCTATAGGAGCAAGTGGGCCCTAAAAGGGCTTTCTTCAAGAGCCTACATCTCGGTACAGCGCTTGACGCAAAGAGTGTATTCTTCGACCTGGACTCGAGTGCCTTAGGGCTATTACCCGAAATAGAAAGAAGAGAAAGATTGAATTTCATCGCACAAACCGTAGGATTCAAGATAAGTTGTGATCTCAACAGCGGAAAGCAAAAGCTACCTGATCTACGACCACCCTTTGCCATTCTTTTTCCAATGAGGAGTCCGACCTTGGGAGCATCCCGGGCAAGATCTATGGCTTCAGCTGCGGCTAAGCGAACTACCTATTCTATATATTCTATAGAAGTGAATATGAGAGAAAAAGCTCTTCTTTCACATAGTGGGAGGCTGGCCTTCTCTCTTCCCAATTCTCCCAATGAGACCTCTTTCACTCACTTAGTGGACGACCCAGAGGACTTGAAAGTGCCGCCTTCCGGAAAAATCAAGGAAAAAGTGCTTTATGGATGCTCCATTCCTGGGTGCTTGGGAATAGTCGCACTGTCTGCCACTGACTCGCATCTCGGGAGGCCTCCACGGGTCTTTCAAGCGATCCATTAACGACAAGGCCAGATCTTGCATCCGGATCTCTCGGTACAAACCCACTCGGAAGGCATCAAAGCCCTAAGAATCAGAAAGGGGGTGCCATTAGAAGATCGAAGTCCGGTAAAACTGAGACGCCAACCTCAGCACTCAGAAAGTGGCTTTTTTGGCCTTCATTTGTCGAGGGGCAGGCATCCAGCGAATCCTAGATCCCGATAGTCAACTCATCATCCAGCCAAAAGAGACGAGACCTCCTGCCTGATGAAGCTGCGACTGCCCTTGGGGGACCTTCCCACGAAGAAAGCTGTATAGAAAAGTGCTCCCTTATCAATTGCTTTCTCCTAATAGAGTGATTTACTCGATTAGATTAAGTCGCAGGATTCCCCACCCGTTGTCAAATAAGGGAAGTTTCCGTCCACACCTATCCCGCATCGAAGAGCATTCATTCCGTATCCTCACTTATCCTATCCTACATGCTTTCCGTTTTCGAAACTCAAGAAAAGAGCTAGCGCCAAGCAAAGGGCGATGAGAAGTGCACAGAGAGAGCTTTCAAGTCAAGATGTCAGATCGAAAGCCTCCGGAATTGGAAGAGGTGAGGTTCACCTGTCACCCTAGTGGGAAGTAGGCTCTATTAGGGGTTCTGCAATCTCACTAGAAGAATTCTGAGACTTTACAGCAAGCATTAAAGGCTCCTCTATCTTGACTTGAAAGCTAGTAAACGTTAAGTGAAATAGGGGCTATTACTCTTCTACCGCACCGGTTACCGATTTTCGTGAAAGGGCTTATGAAGGATTGACCGAAGTCACTTTCTCTACCACTTGGGCGAGCCAGCTATCGTTCGAGCTCTTTTTCCTGAAGCGATTCCCCTTGCTTGTAAGTAAGAGGTAGGTTATTCAACCAATTGATGAGAGTCAGTTATAATAACAGATGGGGATGGCCGCAAGCGCTTTCATCAATCAAACTCCTGCTACAAGAAAATCCCAAGCCCAAGCCCAACAAACGGCTACTTCCAGAGCAAGAGTTGGATTCCTGTCTCGCCAAGTTCACTTACTCGGGTGCTTAGTCAACTTTGGCTTGCTTTCGAGAATCATCAATTGATGTTGAAAAGAGTGCCATCCCCTCCTTTCCAGAAGAACCCAGAAGACTACTTCGTTCGACTTCCTTTTCGTTGAGCTATTGACTCATGCCTGGTAGTAAGCGTTGGAACTTTAACTGGTATGGGAACCATTGCCCACTATAGACCATATCCTGGATAAAGCTCAGAAGAACAACTATTTCTTTTTCTCCTCTTCTGAGGAGCCTTTCTCGCCTCCTACCACCCATATAGTCATTCTTCTAGCCCGTTTAGCTACTAATAGAAAGGTACCTCCCTTCTCCGCCTAGTAGAGAGTCAAAGCTAAAAAAAGTGAACCTTGGTGGCAGAGCCAGAAGCACCGGACAACATGTTTCGGGGTCTCCTTCCTGCAAGTATACTGAGAGACTCGTATCTAAAAGATTCTATCTATCCATCAGGACCATAATAGGGTCGTGGGGCCCGAAACAGTGTTGATATGGCCGGTAGTGGTTTGATCCGGCATAGCACAGTGGCGTTTACGTGTTCCCAAAAGACTTTGAAAATCACCGATACAAATTGAGTGGAGAAATACAATACGCATATCACGGATATAGGAAAGACTGATTGCGAAAGAAATAACTTAAGAAAAAGCACGAATTCGACCACCTCTACGAACAGCATCGCCCAATCCAAGTTCTATCTCCGGGGACCGACACAGGAAAGCGGTGCACTCTTTCTTGCCTTAGATAAGAAGGGAGGTAAAGAAGCTGGCGCACAAACAGGTGCTTTCCATCGATTAGCCGGGACAAACCCCACGTGTTTGATTCTTCCGGAAAGGTGCAAACCCTCTAGCTTCCTCATCAATGGGTTGACGAAGTGAGAACAAGACATGGTGCCTACGGAAAGGGTCTGTGCCCGCCGTCTAGCCTTCGGGGGAACATTGCCCGCTGGGCTGACGTGCTTACTTCCGGTAACCGCTATTTTCCAAAAAGTTTGAGTCAATCGGATGAAAGAAGATTGATTTGAATGACAGGTCTTGGCCCTACCACCTTCTCTTCTTGGAACGGAGGGACTTAGCCTTAGCAGCAGACTATTTGTTCTTCCCGCCTTTTTGAGGGAATAGAACAATAACGATGTGGGAAACAAGACAGACGAGGAAGGTTTTCGAAATCCTATCCCCTTAGCAAAGAGAATCTTACGAAAAAGGAAGAAAATAATCGCATCAAGACCCGAAAATGCATTCGAATGCCCTGGAGAGACCTATTGAAAGAAAGCTTGGTGAGACATCAGAAGAGGAAAGCCTAAATTCAGTTACGGCAGCGGTATGGTATGAAATCGGTTATGAAGCGCGGGATCACTCAACTAAGAATCCGAGTCCGACCCCGATCCATACTTATTAGAGTGTTTACAAAGGTACCCCTAATGTGCTTGACCTCCTTCCGTCACATCCGAAGAAGGAACCGGAACCTTCACTGGGAGGGAAGCTATCCCAGCTCTTTCAGTTCAGGTGCAGTTGACGAAGGAAGAAGCCAGAAAGGCTATAGAATTGTATTACGCTATGTCTATGATTCCATATTGGGTTACTAAAAAAAAAGTGAATTGATGAGACTATTTAACGTAGCTAGCTTGGGCGGAACATGGAAGTACAATTTAGGGAATTTATAAGGACTAAACGTACTGATGAAAAAGAAAGCTTAGGAAACGAAATCATAGCTAAGGAGAATCCTTCGTTTAAGGAAACAGATTCAAAATCAGTCATGAACCAAACCTCTACTACACTCTTTCTTGGCTAGTGTAGTAGGGCGAAAGCTATTATTCCTCTCACATTGGGAACTTCGCTCACTTCCTCAAACACTTGAGACTTGAGACTGAGGTTTTTTAAACAATACATCTATGACTAGAGAATTATTTATATGTAATTGTTCGTTCGCTTGACCTGGAAGTTCGGTTATGAAATCCACCCCTTTAGTTATGGTAGGATTGGTCTACCACTCAACTCATACAAGATAATCGAGTCGAGAACTAGACAGTGCCCTTGCAGGCCTTATCTATCTCCCGCCCACCTTAAGTTGGAGATCGACTGTTTTAATAGTCTCCCAACACCATTCTACCACCCGAGCATGCTCGTCAAACCTTATGTCGTCACCCAAGTGCAAAAAAAAGACCTTTTTCTAAGGCTGTTCATGGGTCAGGACGAGCTGTACTTCTACCGATGCTACCATACCTGAATCCGGTGTAATATCTTATTCCGCCCAAAAGGTTTTGATCACACACATCTCTGGGAAACGGAAAAGACACATACCCCAAAAGCGGAAAAATGAGAGAATCCGCTCATCTGAGGTCATATCTATCTTCAGACTTGGGAAAAACTGGAGTTGTTGGTTCGAGGGAAGGAAAAAACGTTGCCCTGTTGGGTCTGGGATTGGTTACGTTTGTCTAAATCTATAGTACGCTGACTGCGCCCTCTGTCCCTGTTATTGGTGCCATTGGTACTGAGATAACACACCAACTCGAGGGAGGTGCTCGACCTAACATTCTCAACCCATATGAGACAGGGTAGCCGCCTAGATTGTTACTGATGCTGAGAAAAACCTTCTCTTCCAAGTTGGCCTGCAGCTCCTTTTGTGGCAGTCGAATTCTTCCTTTAAAGACCCCATCTATGGCATTTTTGCTTATTTTTTGCTTTGCTTTGGGGCGTAGGAGCGGTTGCTCCGAAGCGCGGGCAGCCTATTCTGATTCGATTGCTAAGAGCTCCTTCTCTGCATCAATTGGCACTCTTTTAAATGTGCACTATGAAAAACAAGTCGGATGGTTCCTGCTGCACGAGATTCGATGGAAGTAGGGATTTAAGCAAAGTTGTGATTCTGCTTTCACTAAAAAATAGTAGGAGCAAAGAGTTCCACAAAAGAAAAGAGTCTGAGGCCGATCTATGAACTCTCTCTCTTTTTCTCACATCTCAACTCTTGATCTTTCTTTGCTTAAGACAGAAGAGAGGATCGACCAAGCCATTCAACGGCATGTCTTATTCCTAGACCTCAAAGATTTGTGACTCCGCCTTTCCCTCTGCTATCTTGAAGAAAGAATAGCCTTTCACGGTTCAAGTGCCGCCACTCACTCTCTTTCGAGTAGGGTTAACAAGAAAGTCAAATCAATCTCCTCAACCTAGAAAGAGAACTCTGGGATCTTCTTTTTCTTCTTAAGAACCCAAAGGCGAGCTAATCCGTCTTGGTGCAGCTCCTAGTCCTGATCGATTGGCTACCGGGTGTTCACTCAAACTCAAAAAGAATGGAATCCGGATCCTCATCTCCTTCACTCTGCCTCTGCTCCATTCCTTTCTTTCTTTATCACCTCTAGTTCCCCTTACTTATAGGCAAGAAAAGAGAAGAGGGTTGGCACAAACAAAAGCTGCTTCTTCTTGGCATCTCTTCGCGCCTTCCCCCGGCTACGGCTAGAGAGCAAGATGGAGGCAACTTTGCTTAAGACTTGGCATTGGAAGTGGGATGGGCCTTCCCGCTTTAGTTTCACTCTTATCTCGGTTGCTAACCGGTGTGGGAGATGAAGCGAAGTCCTTTCCCGCATTTCATCTCAAAGAGGATAACACTGCCGCTCTTTCTGGTTTCATTCAACTGTCACTAAACCATATGCTTAACACATATCATGGGAGGTGGGATAGAGCTAATTTTGGGATCGAATGTCTCTCATTGTGGTATTGATTTGAAGCTAGTACAATCAATGATTCTGGTATGAATTTGGCATAGTCTAGCCGAATTATATAACTCTCAAGTCAACTCGCACTCGAAGCCTATGTTCACTAGAGCAATTGAAAAAGGTATGGTAGTGATCTCACTCCACGCATTGCACACTTTTTTCATCCAAACTGTGCATGGTGATGGGAGCAAAGTTCAAGGTACAGAAGGATAGCCCTTCCATTTCTTTGATGCACCATACATATGCGTCTTCGACTTTGGAAGCACTGATTTCCATCTTCCGACTTTCTTTGCTGCACACGAATTATGGAGTCTGCTTATCTACTTCTTGACGTGAGAACTCCGTGCGTTGTATTCCCCAATATAGGCTTTCTTTTTGAGTGTAAAATGGTGTCGTCTTTCTTGGTTTCTTTGATTGACCTTGACTTGCTTGCGAGGAAGATAACTATTCTGGTGAAATGGACAGCCCATCTGATGATCGAATCGGGATCACCCACCCCTCTGATATTATTTACCAATGGAAGGAATGTGTATCCTTCAATGAGTGAAACTCCCAGGGCCTTTCTCGCTGGGCGTGCTTGCATCCTAAAGCATTATGAGCCTATATTGGTATTAGCCCGGACTAACCTCACTCTTCCTTTCTGCGTGTACTGCTTCTTCATCAGCATGTAGGGAATTCGAGACTCCGGCCTCACCCTATGATCACTGATTGGGAGATTTTCTCTTCATCCGAGGGTTCATTTCATTATGAACTCAAAAGTGTAATCTTGGCTATGGTATTCAAAAGAAAAAACTTCAGTCAATGAATGATCAGCCATTCCATTTATGCTTTCAGCAAGTAGGCGACGCGAATCTATGGTGATGATTTTCAATCGGATACCAATTGCTTGGATGCGTTTGAAAGCCTCGAGATGAATTGACTCTTGCAGAAAAAATTCTTTGACGTTGGGAAAGGTTTGTCTTGTGTCTCCGTAACAAATGGTCCATTTATTTATGTATTTATGGGCGAACGACGGGGATTGAACCCGCGCGTGGTGGATTCATAATCCACTGCCTTGATCCACTTGGCTACATCCGCCCCTACCCCTGCGCACTGCTTTCAGTCTCTATCTACGATCAGATCCTTTCTCCCCATGACAGCTAGTTGCATTGTGTTTTTTGGAATTAGGGGAAGCAAAGCAGTTTATCTCAATTCTGGCTCCCCCCTTTGTTTCATTTCCAATTCCTCCTTTTCGTTCTACTTAGGTGGACCGAACTCTCGACAGAATAGAAAAGAGGGCCGCAGGCGTGTAGACACCTCAACGAACTCATGTGGAAACTCCTCGGCCCGAGGACAATCTCTGAAATAAAAATGAATTAAGACCAGTTTTTCTTTTCTTTGCTGATTCCTCTCAATGAAATTTGCCATGTTGCACTAAGTTACGTACGGATGTATGCATGCAGTCCGGGAACACTTTGGGGTGAACACCCATCCGAACAAGTAGGGTCAATAGTTCAGCATTTAGGCCATAACATTTTGCAAAAAACAAATCTTTAACCCAACAAGTGCTCTCCGAACCAAGCTAGATAGTCTCCTATCACTAGGCTCACCAACCAACCTGGACCTTGATTCTTATTATTCTTACCGGATATCAAAATCATAAGGATTGTTTCCAGCCATTAGTTCCCATATGACATAAGCGCTCTTGGGTGGAGTGGGCCATCATTCGCCAGGTCTTTGAGAGCCCGTCGTACCACGTGGTTGGTGCACTAGGCTGATCGAGACTCTGTTTTTAGGATCTGGCACCTGCGCCCGGCCCCGTCCGCCAGTTCATATTTTGGCTCTACGTCCGGTCGTGCATGGTATGTTCGCGATTCGTACAAATGGAACGCATCGCGTACGTTAACCTTCCTTTATAGGGCACCAAGCAAGGGATGAGCGCGCTAGCGTGAAATCCGTTGAGAACAAGCAATGGCAAGTCAACTAATTTACCTTTATGAACCCTTGATTAGTCGAAATTGCGTTTGTTTTACCTGCTATATTCAAAGCCTTGCATAAAGTTCATAAGGTTAATTGCCTAATCCGTTTTCTTGCTGGGCCATTCCATCAAAGATTTGAAAAGGGATCTCGTCTTTGATGGTCGGCGTGGCAATAGGCTTCGCTTCATAGACTGGTTTCCCAGCCGTTGTAAAGACTTTGCGAGAACGGTAAGGGGCGGTGCGGGGATGCGATTCGCCAAGCTGGGGCAAACAAGTCCGGCCCTACCGGATTAGGAATGCGAAGGTAGTTGACTTGTCGTTAGGGGAAACAAGCAAGGGATGGGCGCGACTGAATATAGCACGCTCAATTGGTTTGAATAACGCGTTCTATATTTCAAAGCCTTGCATATAATCCGTTTTCTTGCTGGTAGTTTACTTGCTGACTTGTAAGGTAAGGGGTTTACTTCGAAAGGAGACCCGGGAAAGAGAGAGCTATGCTATTGACCGACCCTTTCGTAGTTACTTCGAATCAAGAGGCCCTTCATTTTTTATGAGGCGGGCCAAATAGAGAATGAAATGCAGAAATAGGGGGATGGTCGCGCCTTTGATTTTGTTTAAGGCGATGTAATCCCTACTTACTTAAGTACCAAAAGTACCAAAGGCTTTCGGGGCTTACACCACACCCCAGTAGCGCCCTTAGAATCTAAGCCCTTACCTTACAAGTAAGCAAGTAAACTACCTTTGAAGCGCCAGTAGTTGTAGCTTAGCTGTGGGTAGAGCTTTCGTTCAACTCGCTCCGGGTTCCGATCTATATGACCTCCGGGCGGTACAAAGTACACCTCTTCCGTAGAGGCGGGTAGTAACCTAACCTTTGAGAGTCGGGGGAGCCGAGCCCTCCACTCTATCAATGGAAAGATCTCTGTGCGTGGCGTGAGTTCGAATCCTAGAAAAGATCGATTGAGACTCCCTCCCCGGTCCCACGAAGATCTCTACGTCCAGGACAACTGAGATCTTCTGGTCTGCGTGCATGGGAGCAGCTGAAACAAAGAGGAGTCTGGTCCGCTCTGAATTCAGGCCCGGCCCGCCCGTCTGCTGCTAGGTCCGGGAATGGCGCCAGGCAAGGGCGCCGCTATGCCCCGCTGCTCTGCAGCGGCCGGCCTCCAGACTATGCAAAAGAATCGAGGCCGGGAGGTGTCGTCCATAGTGGTTCCCCCCTCCCGCCTTTGGTGATTGACCGAACAAATAGGCTAGGCCGTCCCCCTTAATGAATCGAATTGTCCTTCGACCTTCGTTTGATTCCGACGGCCAGCATAGATTAGATCTCATGAGACCCGCCCACTATTACTACGAAAAAGCCCTGCCCTGGCACCTTCGCTAGACGGAGAGTACGCTACTTCTATTAGCGCCGGACCGTCGAGTCAAATTGATCGTGTCATGTGCAACGTCCATCAATGATGGTTCATTAATGTCCATTGATTTAGACTCCTTCCCTTATACGAAAAAGATCGAGAGGGGCCCGAACCAAGAACGGAAACAGATTCGACTCACTCTCGTATGGCTCGCCCTCGAGCCCTGGGCGGGTCGGCCGGGTCTTTCCCTGTTGTTCTGCTCCCGCCACGAGAAAGACGCACGGAAGAGGTATGGTATGACCAGCGCGTGGAGGATCCGTTGAGAGTGTCCGTTGTCTCGGTAGGGAACAGTACCATCTTTTCCCCTGTTGTCTTGAAAAAAAAAGGTAAGTGCTAAGATATGTCAAACCCCTATTGTTTGATCTAATATTGACATGGGGACGAGCCCCGACTTCCATAGGTCCTTGGTTCGACCTCCCGTAGCAGTCCTTGCTTTTTTTTAAGAAAGCGGAGTGGGGCCAATTTCTCGTACTTGCTCAGTGTGCCCCCCTTTCGTCGAGTGCTCCGCCCGGTTCATTGGGCTGTTGGCCTACCAAGCACTTGCCTGCAGCTCCTATCGCCGGCTTGGCGGGCTCCGCGCTTGTTATCCTTACTGTTCTCTCTGCTGGGGCCCCCTCCCATTGCTCTAGCCATAAGCTATGGCAGCTACAGCTGGCACCCACTCTGGCCTGCCCTGCGAGGCCAGAGTGAGCTCAGCAGTCAGCCCCTGACGTTAGGGGGTCTTTCGCTTTTGCCAGATCTATAGAGATATTACGTGTCCTCCGTCCCAGATTCCCTCGCCGCGGCCATCTGGTTCACTGGTACTACCAAAAAGTCTCATGCTTTAGTTATTGTGACTGATATATAAGTCTTATCTCGGACCACGAAGACCCCGGTCGTGCTTCTGGTTTCTGGTTTCCATTCCCATCATCATATTGAAGGAAACTCCTCGTGCTCTGCCATAAGAACTTGGAGTTCGTATCATGGTGAAGGTAAGATAACGCTGTGATTCTTGCTCAAAAAACTGACCGAACGCGTTCGAGTTATTGGCTCGTCCGACCCGGCTGCATTCATGAGTCGCTCATTCAACTGTCCCTCGGAGACACGGTCGAGAAGTGCCATGCATGGTCGCCCCCCGTCCTTTCTTTCTCTCGGTCCCACCCAGGACCCTCTGGGGTAATAAAGAAATGGATCAAAAAGGGGACTTCTGCTATGGGCTATGCTACCCATTACTGATGAGGGAAGTAGCATCCGTCCCATCGCAAGCACCTACAATGTCATAATCACATTGGTTTACCCTTTTTTGGTAGTTCAACAGACAGTCGCCCCTCCAACAAGAAAAGGTAGAAATATGGAAACTTCTCTGCCATTTGGATCGGAGAATTTATGGAGGAAATCGGGTTTTAAATTTCCAGAAACCGCACGATTATATAGCCAAAGGGAATACGCCGCGCCTAAAATCATCCCAAGTGCTGCTAATGTGGCTACTAAGCTATTTCTTTGGAAAGCTCCTACTGAGATTGGAAATTCCCCTATAAAGCTGCTAGTACCAGGTGAACTCATATTGGCCAAAGTGGAAGAGAAGGAAATGGTAGAGAGATTCGGCATGGTGCTCACTGAACCTCCATAATATCTAACAAGTCGAGTCTTATGTTGGTCATATAGAACACCAACACATAGAAAAAGGGCTGGAGGAACTAGTCCATGACTTGACATCGGTGGAATGCTACCTCTAATTCCCTGTATGTTCGATAGAGCAAAAAATTCCCCCCACTGATCGGAGTACGCTGATTACCCCCCGAACCGTACAAGATAGTTACCACCTATCATACGGCTTTCTAACTCCACTTCTTTTTCTGGTCGTTTCGCTCTGTCGGATCGATTGTAGTCTCATAGATCTGTAACCCCTAAAATTTTTGACAACACGGTTCTTGCTTCTGTTTTGAGTTGCGCATCTTTTTCCCTGGGTCAGACTATATATAGTATCACATCGTAGACCCCCACCCCAACTCTATCTTCCTTATCAGTGAACCGGAACATAGTGCATAGGTACTCTTCGATGCTGCGAGGACGAGACGGCGTGACATACTACGATCATGTACAGAAGTTCTGCCCTTCGGCTGGAACCTCTCAACTGCTCCCTTTATGGGATCCTATCGGGATAGGTAGGCCCAAGCTTTCCCCTCCCCCCGCCTCAGACATAAAGGCAGTAGTTCCTCACGGCTGACAAATAAATGGAGGAGTTTAGGCCGTCAAAAGGCACCGGCCCCCACTTCCCCCCACTGGGATTTTGCTTTCTTTATCTACGCGCGCACTGTGTCAGCACTGGCGAAAAAGAGGTCGGCTTTACAGAATAAGAAGGGGGCGGGCCGGGTGCTTGTGGGCCCCCTCTGCTGCAAGTGCTTGTTGGACCCCCGTTTCCCGAGAGGGGGCTGGGCTGTGTTTCCCCGGCGGCCACCCAGTGGCGGCAGAAAACGAACTCGGGTAGGCTCCGCGCGGTTCGCGTTTTCTTGTTATGAGAGAACTTCTCATTCTCTTATAGAAGCCCGCGTCCACGCGGGTAAAGCCCAGCAAAGCTGCAAGGAGCACTAAGCAATGGGGGGATGAGGGCGACTCCGCCCATGGGTTGGACCACACCACAGGCGGAAGTCCTTCCACGACAAGAGAAGGGTCGTTGTCGGACCGGAACAAGGGAGCTAGTCGTTGGAGAGAAGACAAGGCTCGTTCCATGCGACTCCACAGAAGAGTACGCGCGCTACAAAACGCAGCCAGTTTAAAAATGCTAGCTAGCTAGCAGCCTTATTTAAACTATGGTTGCCGTAGCGCGCCGGAGAGCAAGCATAGGCAACACGTTTACTCTCCCCTGCTTGCTTCTTTCTGTTCGACGCTTCGCTCGCAGCCTCCCCACCCTTGCTTAGAGTTCCACTTGTGATCCTGGAGGATTTTCAGAAATGCTCCCGACCGAAAGAAAGAAGAGAAGAAATCCTTTCTTCTCTTCTTTCATGTGAACGGCCCGGCCCTATCTTGTAAAGAATGGTTTTTCGTGCTTTACACCACGTTGAGACAGACCAACCAACAACACAAATCAAGACCGTACCAAAGTGGTACCTCGAAAGGGAAGTGCTCCTTATGATGCTACGGACGGCTATCCGAAGTGCAATGACGGGCTCGTATAGGATAGGATTGTGCGTGCTGGGCCCTTCGGGTGTCCCTATTTTGGCCGAGTTCCCCGTAGCGTAGGCCCCTATGTTACGCGGCTGTAATATTTTGTTACGTTCCACCGCTGTTACGCCAGAAATCCAAGGTTCCACACGAGCTCTCGTTCTGCGGCGTGATGGCAGGACCGCTAGGGGATTGGCTCCGGGTGTAGGTAGAGTCAAATCTGCAGAGGTCATGCAAATACATAGGCCCCTTCCCTTCTGCCGAGTTGTTTAGAAGGCGCTTTCCTTCCGTTCGACGGTCCCTCGGAGCGAAGGGTTAGGCAGGTAGTACGGGCCCTCTGACTTCCAGCTATGTGCTGTGTGCGACTCCCGCGAAGCGAATGAAGGGAAGCTCTTCGAGCTTTCTCCGCCAGTGGCTTATGTAGGGGGCTAGAAGGCGCCTACGTGCTCCGACTTCTTGGGCCCCCACTAGAGATGCTTTGGAAGCTGTCGTGACGCTTTGGTGTAGTTGTAGTTTGTATTGTACGGAATTGAAAACATATAAAACAAAGGCGCCGAAGGCGTCAGTAGTTGCCCTTCTCCGGCCTGAGAAAAGAAGCGAACTCTAGAAGCTAGGCGCTTTTTTTTTCATGGTCGCGACTGTTGTATTGTAGTAGGTCGGGGGAAGCTACCGCTTCTACGACAGCTCCGCTTCCTCGTCTTGCTTCTGGCAAAGCTTCTACTTTGCTTGCTTCTCTCGCGCTTGCTTGCGCGAAGGCGTCAGAGTCCTTTTCGCTAGGTCCAAATTCGTCAAAGCGAAAGATCTGATCCAACAGGAATCCCGCATATTGAGCGCAGATGATATGCGGCTACTAGGCGCGATCATATCATGCCATAAATTATATATGGCCCGTCATATAAAGAAAGATTAGATATGGATAGAAAGACATTCCATTGATTCACGAAATGGCTCGTCGATCCAAATGAATCATTCTTATGGTCTGTCTCTCTCCGCCCCCCGCCCCAAAACTGACCCACGGCACCCATTCGCTTCGCGTGCGGGAAGGCAACGAAGTTCAGTTCAAGAGACCGCTGCGGAGTGGAGCAGCCGCGACACGAAGTTCCTTACCTTAGCTGGATCTCGCTGGTGCCACCTAAACGGTAGGTAGGCGGTGGATGTGTGACGTTTGGAGTTGTCGTTCGTGCACCTGTCCCCAATAGAAGAATGAGTGATCCGTTCCCCAGCAGATCATGGCCTTACCATTCAGTCCCCGATGGCCAGCGGGGGATTCAGTATAGCAGCTCACGTTCGTTTGCGCTGCGCGTTCCCGCTGGACTGGACACGTGTTAGCTGTAGGAAGTATGGTTACGAAAGTGACTTTGGTTCGCCAGTTTAGGCTCAACTCCTCGCTTTACGTTAGCGGACCCATAGGTCGGGCCGGGGCTCCGCGCTCTTTCTTTCTGTGTGGGACGATGCCGGGGAATGCGTCGAGGCGGCGAACAACAACAACACAACTACATTTTGTTTTTCCCTCCATGAGATGAGCCCAGTGCATTGGACTGATGGATAAGAGAACTGAGCTGGCCCAAAAAGCGCTTGGGCGCTCTACCATACGATGTAGACTCTATCAGATACATAGAGATTTCTTTTTGATGGATCCAGAATAGAGAGATATCTTGTCTCATCAATAGATAGAAATAGGGGATTTACCTTTCTTATTGATAGATTCCCTCTTCTCTATCCATTCCTACCCTACTCTTTCGATCTCTCAGAACAGATCAGGCCATCTATCAATTGATTTGAAAATAAATAACGTGCATCTCGCTCTTTTCGTTCATTTCGGTCACGCCATACATAATAGCCGCCACAATAAGAAAGAAGCAAGCGAAACAGCTAGAAGCGCTCGCTTCGCCGCGCCCAACAATTCTTATTCACGGGAAACAGAAAGATTCGATTCGTAGAGCCGGTGCTGCTGCTGTCTGCGCGTAGGGCCGTCCCCCACTCCCGTCCCAGGGCGCTAAGGGGTTTTGGTTTTGTTTTTGGAACAGACGGCAGTGTTTTGCTGACGCCTCGGATCGTTTGTTGCGACATGCTATGTTTTCTCCCCCATTGCTAGTAGGTTGATGGGTCGCACGCCCGGCACACATGTTTTGGCCTTACTTGTGTGTTCATAACTCAAAGTGGGTGACCTAACGGCCACCGCCCGACTAGACATACCAATAGTCACCAGATTCATATGGGCTACTGGGGAGTAGGCAATGATCTTCTGAAGATCGATCTGTCTTGAAGTGGTCGAGGGAGTATATATTATAGCAATAGCGCTTGGAGTATAAATGAAAGGAGTTGAACGAAGTGTCACTTCGGGAAACATGGGTATGGAAAATCTTAAAAACCCGTAGGTTCCCAATTTTAAAGGAATTCCTGCCAAGATGACGGATCCAGCCGTAGGTGCCTCTACATGGGCTTCGGGTAACCAAATATGAACTGGTACCATAGGCACTTTGACGGCGAAAGAGGCGAAAGAAGCAATCCATAGAAAGATTTGGCGCCGCTCACTAAATTCTATGGTTAATAATATTTGTAAATCGGTGGTTCCTGTTTGGAGAAGAATCAACGGAATAGCTAATAGCATAAAAACTGATCCAAGTGAAGTATATAGGAAAAACCGATATGCTGCCTTGATCTTTCTTTATCTCGAACCCCATACCCCTATAATAATGGTAGAGTAAAGGGTGGCCCCAAAGCGGAATTGACCGGTGGTGGTGGTTGGTCGAAGCTCCAGTGGGTAGCCTCTCCCTTCTCAGGGAACCGTACGTGAGACTTCCGCATCATACGGCTCCGTCCCGAGCATCCGTCGTCGGCCCTTGTCATTAGACCACTATACTTGTATCCTACGGCCTTGACTCTCTTTTCTTTTGCTTCTTGGGTGGTGGCGAACAATGCTGCTTGCGTAGCGGGGATGCCCGCCCGTAGGGCCCGGCCTGCTTCCCGCCCGAAAGAACCGCTCACTAGTTAGCCGGACTAGTGGTAGGGGGCCCGACCGTCAAAAACCCTGCCTTTTGAACCCGCCCGTCTTCCAAATAAAGAAAAATGGGAATATTGTCTAGGGAGGAAGAAAGATTGAGTGCGGCCTGTAGAGCACATGTAAGGCACAGTCGGGTTGCTCACGCAGCGGATCTCTCTATATATCTATAGATATATAGAGATAGATCTGTGAAAGTCATTGCCTTATGTTATGGTCGCCCCCCGACTGACGGCCTTTACGCAACTACGACTACTGTGATGTGAGCGGTTCTAATTGGTTTGATCTTTCCGGCAGGAACTTGTACAGAGATGCATGCATAACCCCCCCTTTTTTTAATCTTTAGGATAGGACCCTACCCTATTCTCGAACCCTCTGCCGAGCTCTACCCTGCCCGCATTTCTTTTGAAGGGGGCCACAGAAATGTCTCCACCTGCTGCCAACAGTCTTTCTTCGGAATTCTACTGAACGGCTTTCTCAGCGCCTCCGTTTGTTTTAGCAACTTATCCTACGGTCTACTCGCCAAGCCGGCGATGACAGAGGCTCCCTATGGTCGTCCTGCCTACTGTGGCGGGGCGGCTTTTTTGTTGAACAGTAAGACCTGGACGATTATTGATTGTTCTCGAAAGAGTGTGTTTGTAGTTAACCGCAATCAATAACGGTGTCGCGTGTAGCTAGACCGAGATGAGTACGGGTCGTCCTCTGGGAAACGTGGAACCTTTTACTTTTACTTTAGATGTGTTGAGAAAGAGTGGAGGGATAAAGAATTTTATAGAATGGTTTCTAGATCTACGTTAAACAAGAATGTAAAATATAGATCTAGATTATTTTAAAGATGGAATTAATATAATAAGAGGGCTTGTAGGGTTCGTTAGGATTTAGTAGTTATGGACGATTAATTAAAAGTTACCCTTTTTATCCTTTAATAGATTTATAACTAGAACGACGGTGATGCGTGTAGATTAGGGTTTTTGGAGGGAAAAGGAATCCCACTCTTAACCCTTATCTCGACACGGAACTCCGTTCATATCTAGCCTTACCAAAATAATCATTAATCTAATCTCTAATCCCGGTCGGAACTAGCAAAGAATTGCTAGCGTACCCGATTAGGATGTTAAAGATTATTTTGATAAAGTTCATAAACTTTATAGGACTTAAAAAGGGTTTAGGGATTTTTATCGTCCATTAGCCTACCCTAATCCTACGAACCCTAACAAGCGGAGAATTACTCGCGCCTGTTGGGAGAAGAAGAGATGGAAAGAAATTGCATAATTAAACTACGAAGAAATAGAATAAGAAGAAGAAAGCTACCATTATTAATCAACAAAATCAAGTACACTTTGATTCCTTAGAAAATGATTACAAAAACCTAGTTTGCTTCTCGATCTCTTCTATGGAGGTAGATGAATCGTTGATGATCAGCCTGGATGCGTGAGCCGTCTTGGACTTCGTGATCTCGTCGGCTTGATCGCTTTTCCAAGAGGCTCTCGGTGCCCTTTTATAGTGCAAAGCCAGAATCTTATTGTTGAAAACTTGGTAAAATTCATCAGTGATTGATCTCCCAAAATTTTGTGCTCTGAATCCCTATAATTGCGGCGGATCCGCGGCCCAAGGGGGGGTTTGGCCGCGGATCCGCGCTCAAAGGTTGAGATCTCTCGACTGAAATTTTTGGGCTTGCATCTCATGACATGTGGCAATCCTAGGCACCTTCAGAATTCAAAAATCTTTTCTCGGTTGCTTCCAGACTTGGTCTCCAAGTTTTGCTTCTTAATTTGGCAAGTTTTCTTCAACAACTTGATTTGTTTGATAAATTATGCATAACAACTTGGAAAATTCTGCACAATAATCTTAAATAATATTTTAGTAGACTTAGTTCTACTAGGATTTGGTCAATGAATTTATTTGCATACACTTTCCTACCAAATGATAATTAAAATATATTAACACATGGAAAATAATATTTTTACACATAAACCCTCATATGTATAATATATTATAATAAAGTCCTTTTTTAATATGAAAATGGTAGGAACAATGTAATACAAATGTGCAGTTTTATCAACTGAACAAATACCCCCAAACTTATCTTTGATCGTCCCGAGCTAACTAGTTTATTTAAGAGGAGAAAAAGAAAGGAGAAAACTAAGCACACTTTCGTAGGAAGACACGATTGCACTGAGCACGTGCAACAAGCCGTTAAACCTCTAGGTGTCCCTAGTAGGAGGAGTGTTGTCTCCTGAGGGTTTTCAGCGGATTACACCCACAAAATCCAATAACAAAAGAAAGATGGTGAAATTTACATATAAAGATAAGAACCATAAAAGAAAGACTTTAAAAATAAGAGTTTCCAACTATACTAGCTTTTCAGTTGTCATTAGCCCTATCTTAATAGTCATGAAAAGATGTTAGAAATCACATTATCCCTCAATAAAACATCGTCTTTATTCTTCATTCCTACCTTTCATCCAAACATTGATCATATACCCCTACGTGTGTGTAAAGAACATCCCTACACTCGGAGAATTCAATTCAAGCTATCATACTCTTGTCCATCTACCTTAGTACTTTTTTTAATTTGATGAATACTTAGATTTGCTCACACATTTTCATGCGACCGTTAATACTTCTTGAGGTACTAACCGACCGATTACTCATGTGCTTGCTGATTCGGTGATTATATTTTCCTCGTCTTGCACCACCTAAGGCTTAGCAGTGACTCCCAGACCAGTTGGCCTTAGGGCACTAGGTGAAGAGGCACCCTCGCTATATTTTTTTATTGATGCCTTGGTGATAACAAAACCAGTGTTCATTTTTTTCTTTTCACCATTTTTATATTTTCTTCATTTTTTCATTTCCTCCATACTTTGGCTTTTAGACAAGAGCATTTCAAGGTATCCTCTACTATCCCGAGTTTCAAGACGTGTGTAAGTGCATATAGTAGGGTATCAACATTCAAATGTTTGGCTTCCGGAATAGAAACTATTTTTCAGACTTATTTTTATCCTCAGATTAGTGACTTCCTTCATCTTACTAACCCTTGGGACAACAACTCATAACTACTTATTACCAGTTCGTTTAAGAAAACTTCTAATTTTCTTGGTTTTCTTAAACTATTCCTATCTTTTAGATGTAATTTTTCACTTTCTACTTTTTTATTATCAAAAAAAATTTTGAAAATGTTGTGCTTATGCAAAGTATGATGCAAATTGATGTGTAAATAAGCACAAACCTCCCCCAAACCTGTTTACAGCAGTATCCTCACTGATGTCATCCGTTAAGCTCAAAAACCTGTAGACTTGGGAGGAAATTATTAATGGGGGGAGGAAATTATGAAAGTTAAAATCCTCCCCCAAACTTATTTTAGGCTCACAATTTTGTAAAAATCATTTTCTTTCAAGAGCCAAAATATACCACCCCCCAAAACTTGAGTTAAACAATTTTAATCTTTTAAAATCACAAGAGGGGGTCAAGGTTATTGGTCAATGCCAAGCTTTGCAAAGACCGAAGGTCAACACCAACCATTCAAAAATTTTATCGATGAAGTACCAAGGTTGGTGGAAGAACTTGTCACCTTTCGACAAGAAGAAGTGGGGAGGTGATAAGAGGTGTAATGGAAAAGGATTGCGTCTCAATTTGGAGAGACGACACAGTGATAGTAATGATGGATTACTCGCATTATCATGATTGTCTAAAAGAAGGGGTGGAGGTCCAATTTCTTCATCTTGGAGTTGATTCATCTCAACACCCGTGTCTTGTAAAAATGCGAGCTCATCAGCAAAAATTTCCTCAAAGCTTTCATCGATACCCTGAAGAATAATGTCATCAGAAAAAATGGGGTGATCGTCAGACTCTATAAAAAGTTCCTCATCAGCGTTAGATGTTGACCCGGATAACTCGGTGGAAGAGTACATGGTTGGGTCAAACAACAACATATGAAAAGAGTCAGTATCATGAGGTTGATCAAATTCGCTGCTGTCGACATCCATTAATTCGACAGAACACACATGAGCATAGGGTTCGGAGGGTTCACTTCCCAACTTGTAAATGTTAAGCTCAATTGACTTCTTTCCAAAGGATAGGGTCATAGAGCCGTTTCTACAATTAATTACTGCGTTGGAAGTGGCTAAAAAGGGTCGACCGAGTATCACCGGGATTTGATTGCGTGGGTTTGCTACAGGTTGTGTATCTATAACGATAAAGTCCACAGGGAATATGAATTCCCCGACTTTGATTAACACATCCTCTAGCTCACCCCTAGGTTGGGTGATAGATCGATCAGCCATCTGAAGAGTGCAATGCGCAGGTTTTAACTCTCCGATCCCTAATTGCTCATAAACAGAATACGGAAGCAAGTTAACACTAGCACCTAAATCGAGTAGAGCACGATTGATATTTTTACCTCTAATAGAAATAGAAATTGTAGGACTTCCGGGGTCCTTTCGTTTCTTGGGTAGTTGTTGTGTAAAAGCAGTGTTCACATTACTCGCAAGGAAAACTTTCTTAGGTACTTGAACTTTTCTCTTCCTAGTGCACAAGTCCTTTAGGATTTTCGCATATGACGGAACTTGTTGAATAGCATCTAGGAGATGAATGTTTATGTTAACTTGCTTAAAAATTTCCACAATCTTCTCCATTTGTAGACTTGATCTGTTGCCCCTTAACCTATTTGGATAAGGTGCTTTATCAATAAGTTTTGGGTCTAACATTGGAGAAGATTGTGGGGACGGATTTGATCCCAAAACTGGAGTGGGAATCGACTTAGATAGATTTGGTGAAATGGGCGAAGGGTTCGAGCCTTGGGGAAAACGGAGAATAGGCTCGGTTGAAGGTGGAAGACTAGACGAATTAGGCGAAGAAGAAGAAGAAGGGGTATCATTGGTGTCACTATCATCACACTGCTCACCCACTCGGTTATTCAGCACTTTTCCCGATCTCAACGTGGTAACAGCACTCACATTATAACTTTGTGAGTGGCCAGGATTAGCTATGGGTTGAGATGGGAGTTTCCCTTTCTCTCTCGCACTCATTGCGGCGTTTAACTGTGCGATTTGGTTTTCTTTTGATTTAATACTCTCACCATGGGAGGAAGAGTTTTTCGTTAGGGTATCAATAGAAGACCTCATCTCTGCCGAAATTTGCATAGATTGTTTCATGAACATATCCAAAGTTTGTGCAAGTGAGTTGTCAGTACCGGCCACTTGTGGTGTAGAAATGTTGGCCGGATTTTGGAAATTCTGTGACTGAAAGGGGGGTTGATTCTGTGGTTGTGGTTGCTGTGGAGGAGGTCTTTGATAATTGCTTTGTTGGTTTTGATTCCAAGCAAAGTTAGGATGATTCCTCCATCCTTGATTGTACGTGGAAGAATAAGGGTCGTTTCTAGGTCGCTGCTGAAAAGCAGCATTAGCTTGAAACGAAGCATTCAAAGGACATTCTTCCGTTAAGTGTGAAGGATCCGAACAGCAACCACAGACGGTCTTAGGAAGCGTGACCTGATTTAGGGAGAATGATGAGAACTTGTTTTCAATAGCGTCGAGTTTCTTTTGTATTGTTGTTATTTCGGCTTTTACTGCGATAGAAACATCGAGCTGGTAAATACCTCCCTTAGTTGAAGGTGGTCTTACGCTTTCCCACTGCAAAGTGCTTTCTGCGAGATCTTCCAGATATTTCCATGCTTCACCGTCATCTTTAGACATGAAATTGCATTGACACATTGTTTCAAGCATCTGCTTTGTCGCTGGATTAGTGCCCTCATATATAATCCGACATAAATCCCATCTTTGTATTCCGTGATGGGGGCATTGGACAAGCAGATCTTTGAAACGTTCAAAGAACTTCCAAAATGGTTCATTGGGAAGCTGGGTGAACTGGTTGATCTCGCTCCTAATGTGGGCAGTCTTTTGGTTTGGGTAAAACTTCTTAAGAAATGCTACGACGAATTCATCCCAATTAGTGATAGAGTGTGCGGCAGTATTATAAAGCCATTTTTCTGCCAAGTCGCACAATGTGAATGGGAGAAGACGTAAGCGCATAGCATCTAAAGTCAATTGTGAAGTACCCATCATTGCGCATACGTTTTCGAATTTGGTGATGAAAACGTACGCGTCTTCCGACTTAAGCCCGTGAAATTTGGGCAGCAGATTGATGTAGTGGGGTTTAATTTCAAAATTATCCCCGTTAGGTGGTGGAAGAGATAGACAAGTAGGAAGGGGACCACGGATAGGATAGCATCTCTCTTGGAGAGAGATGCGCGGTGGATTCTGCGCACCTACGGGCGGTGGCAGCATGGTGTTATATTCTGATGGAGTGTCGTCCATCTCGGTCGATGTGGTGTGTGGTGGGGGAAAAGAAGATGAAGAAGTACCGACTTCGGCGTCGATAGCAGGAACGCGGACAAGACAGGCACTAGGATCCCGTGTCCAGCCGAGCATGCACTAAGCGGGTTTAGTGCAAGTGGCAGCGTGCGTGTGATTTAAAATTGGCTTGTTTTGAAAAAGTGGGACTCAAGACAAATCACCCTAAGATGCACAAGCAACCCTAGAACTAAGGTCACCTAGGTCCAGTCTCTAGACCGCTCCTAGACTTCTAAAGGATAAGCCGCAGGATAAATCCTCTACCGCCTCCGTACTACCCTTATAGCCAGGTAAGTGCCAGATAAGTGGGAAGGAGCCACGGTCGTGGGCCTAATTAAAAACCACTAGCCTTCGACACACTTGCCTAGGCACTACAAAAGTAATGCGGGTAAACAGTAGATTACCCACGACCTTCCTCTGTCCTTATTGAGCGCGACAGTCCTTAGAGTCTGGTCTAGATATTTTTTAAATTAATGAAGGGTTGATGCTATATGCTCAGTTTGTGATTTGTGGGGCTTAGGAAGGGTGATGAAATCCCCACCTAATCTTGATTTGGTCTTTGCCCCTTAAAGTCCGTATTAAATATGCAAAACAAAACCAATCACAAAGCTTTTGCAAAAAGATTTTTTTTTTGAGCGACGCAATTTTGCAAAGAATCCTGCAGAAGATAGATTTTATTGGATTTGAGAGGAGAGAGAAGGAGTTAAGAAAGATACCAGAGAAGTGTGAAACCCTAGATCTCCTGTTTTCTCAAGTCTGTGACTCCAGATTCCCTCGCAAAATTCACACACAAATCGTTAAATATGCAATTTGCAGTTTTGTTTTAATAATGATATGAATCGTCTGAGAATTCAACATAAATAGCAAGAATAAAAAATTACGCACGTATCCCCGGCAACGGCGCCATTTGATTGTTCTCGAAAGAGTGTGTTTGTAGTTAACCGCAATCAATAACGGTGTTGCGTGTAGCTAGACCGAGATGAGTTCGGGTCGTCCTCTAGGAAACGTGGAACTTTTTACTTTTACTTTAGATGTGTTGAGAAAGAGAGGAGGGATAAAGAATTTTATAGAATGGTTTCTAGATCTACGTTAAACAAGAATGTAAAATATAGATCTATATTATTTTAAAGATGTAATTAA